>CM070787.1:6337500-6600000 GCA_036346955.1 Dipus sagitta
TTCAGATGCTTAATGCCGAGATAATTAGGAGCTCAATGCATCCTATAATTTGAATCCTATCATTTGAATATATACATGCATGTGTATGTATTTCACATTATTCTATTCCATTTTCAAAGTAATTTAGTAATTCTTTATAAAATCCAAAGCTAACATTATTTTAAAATCCCTATAATGTTATAACTTCATGGTCTTTTCTGTACAATAAAAACTATGTTTAATGGCTAAAATACACAACTCTGACTACAACAAATGCTAATGAGGGCATGGGGTATCTAGGACTGTTATTCATTGCTGGTGAGAATGCAAAACATTGCAGCCACCATAGAAAGAAATTTAAAAGTTTTGACCAAACTGAATATACTGTTTGCTAAGGAGATACCTCAGTTGGTAAAGTGCATGCTTTGTAAGCATGAGCACCTGTGTTTGATCCCCAGGACCCACGTAAAAGGTCATGCATGTTGGCATTGTTCATACAATCCAAGGACTGGGGAGACGGAGATGGTGAATCTTTGGATCTCACTGGCCAGCTAGACTAGCCTAATTGGTAAGCTCTAGATGAGTAAGACAGCTTGTCTCCATAGAAGAAGGATTAGGGTCTCTCACTCTCCTGTTGTCCACCAATTAAGCTAGCCTGGCTGGAAAACAAGCTTAGGAATTCACAAGCAAGCATCATGACACCCTACAACTTTTTATATGAGATTTGTGGGTCAAATTCAGGACCTCAGGCTTGTGAATCAAGCACATTATTGACCGAGCTACTTCTTCAGTCCTGTTGTCTTATTATAGGTTTTAGCAATGTTATATCAAAATTAATTCATAGTTATACAATGTAAGGAAAAAATGTCAATATTAGGGAAAAATCATAGAAAGGAAGGGGTTGATGGGAACTCTCTTAATTCTCTGCTCATCTTTTCTATAAGCCTGGAACTTCTCTTAGAATAAAGTTTATATATTATAAAGAATATAATATGCATGTAGATAATGTAAATTGTGGTACTGTAAATCGTTTCTATGATTAATGACATTGACAAATTGGTTGTTAAACCCAACCTATTAACAATGCATTTGTCAATCCTGTATCAGTAAAAATTTAAAGTTCAAGCCGGGCGTGGTGGTGCATGCCTTTAATCCCAGCACTCGGGAGGCAGAGGTAGGAGGATCGCCGTGAGTTCGAGGCCACCCTGAGACTCCATAGTGAATTCCAGGTCAGCCTGGGCTAGAGTGAGACCCTACCTCGAAAAACCAAAAAAAAAAAAAAAAAAAAAAAAAAAAAAAAAAAAAAAAAAATTAAAGTTCTTTACATTTCTGTCTATACATTCTCAAACATATTCAAACCACAAAATTATAATAGTTTCTACAAATGGCTGTCTACAAGATGTTTGTATTCTTTTCCAAAATGTGGCATTCCTATCATAAAACTACATCTTTCAACTTTTTGACTTTCAAGAGTTTTGAAGCACCTTAAAGAAAGTTTTGCCTATCATTAGCTGTGTATGTGGATGCAGAAGTCACAATTTTCGTAAAATGGTCACAGTTGGCTTTCAACATCTTACAATTTTTTCTAACTTTTCTCCTGAAATTTTTATGTGCACAGAGGTCAGCAGGGGTTGGCTTCAAATTCAGACTCTGTGCTGCTGCTTTGAAAAGATGACTGGGAACTGGTATTCCTACAAATCTTTCAGATGGTGCTCATGCTTGACCACCCCATGACCAGCAAAGATCCAGGCAGCATGAGGATCAGAGAGCTTTTCCCAGAATGAAACTCAAACCCAAATACCTGTCAATCCTGGCAAGGCATGAAAGAGCTGTTTTCTGTTTCTCCTATCTATAGAAGCTCCCAGCACTTCTAATCTGCTTTCCAATGTATAATCCTTTCGATTTTGTCTATAAAGAAGAAGGTTTGATAACCTTTGTTCAGTGAGCATGCTACCCACTTAGTCCTAATGCTCTCTGGGATTATGTGAAGCAAAGGTCATCTATTTCCAGCTCTATCCCTTAATTTTGATATGTCTTCAATAGCAGAAAGATCAAATGAATGGCTGAAGGTCACTTATCCAATAATTATAAAAGTCATGTCTCAAAGCCAGTTTTTGTTTTCAAACCCAATGCTCTGCCAACCATTTTCTCCTTCTATGAAGAATTGTCCATTCCACAGGATAGGAACCAGGTGATTAAGATATTGAATTTTAGTTCGGATCTGAGTTTCTTAGACTCTGGTTTTTCATTACAACTGATGTTGTTAAGTTTTGGTTAAAGACATTGCAGTAAAGGGAGTTTCTCTGTGTTTTGAAATAAGACTTGAAATTCAATGTATTGTGTGATTTTATTATCAATTGAAGGTATGCAAGAAAAGAGTTAGATGGCCTACCATGGAAAGAAAGATCTTCTCTAGTTCCCCAATTCTTAAAGTCCTCTTAAAAGAACTATGCCGGGCATGAGTGGGAGCCAGAGGCAGATGGACACCTTCCCACTAACAACTTTTCCAGAATAATCTCTTTTTGAAACAAGCAAATGATGGCAATGCTTCCAAGGTGAATCTAGAGCACTAAATATGGAACTTAAGCAATATTTTTGATGTAGAGTAACCAAAGTATAGAGATATAAAAAGAATTTTATACTACTGTATTGATTTTATTACTTGGTACTTATGTGGAACAAGATTTGGAGTTTTCCAATCTTGAGTATAAGGGCAGACCCCAACTTCACATAGATTTCAACAGTTGGTCAGGGTGAGATGATTAAATAATAAGAAATATTTAAATGGTTTTAGAATTCTGTGCATGCCTTCCAATAAATGTCTTTCTTTTTTTTTTTTTTTTTTCTATCACCAAGTGTTTGGCTCTTTTTTACTACCATTTTCTCTCTCTTGAATTCGGGTGCTTATTGAATTGGTCCTGACACTGGACAGTAATCCATGAAAAAAGTGTGGGTCCCCTGTGCATGTGTGCTATGCAGAAGGGAGTGAGTAGGATGGTCAGACTGTCTTCATACTGCATCTGACACCACATCTCAGGGGCTTCCCAATGCATGTTTGCAATATCTCCTTCATGAGACTAAGTGAATAGCAAGATACTTTCGGTGCTTGGCTCCCATCTCAGTATTTCTAGGGTTATTTTGAGACGCTCTTTTGTGAAGACTGAGTTGTGAGATTGCCTTCAAGGCACTCAGAGCTCATATTTTCAGACTTGTCTTACTTGTCTCCAGCACATTGTTTTCAGTATCAATTTAATAATCATGGCTCAGTTATGCTCTCCTTATCCTCATAGCACATGCTGCTTCTCTCCCTCAGATCAGCGTTGGATCCACCCGCCCCTCAACACTTCGCCTGCCTGTGGCCACCTCTGTCAGAATCTTTCCTGGCAGCTGAGTTCAGGGAGTCCTCCCTGCCTGCTGTGATCCCACAGCATGTTAGGTCCCTTGTCACCCCTCTGGCATTTACGTTTAGATGCCCTTCTTAGAAATCACCCTAAGATAAATAACAAAAGGGATAAATGAAGAGAATCCCACACAGCAAGCTTGTTGGACTTTCAAAGATTTTCACATTAAAATGCCCACATTTAACATGAAGAAAACTGGGTTATTGCTTGAACAAAATCGGTAGCCCTCTTCCACTTCTGGGTATTGTCTGTGACCCTAATCAGAAGAATTATTTGGTGGGATGCTGGGCAAATGTGGCTTTAAGACAAATATGAATTACAGAGACAAATATCATTTTAACATAAAGGGCAGAAATCTTTAAGTCTGGCTGAAGATAATGAAAAGGATTTGCCAATAGATTGTTAGCTACCCATCCCCTTGGAGCCCTGTAATACAGAGGAGGATAGAATGGGTAGGGGCTGGCTGGGAGCATGGCTATGGCCTTGAGAGGTCGGCAGGAGCCAAATGCTTGAGCTCCTTGTTTTCTCTAAGTCTCTGTGTCTCCACTGCAAATAAAGAAGATGATGACTTGTACACATTAGATCAATAATGCTCAAAGCACAATGAATGGAAATGACTTACTATGTTGACAGTGAATCCCGTTAAATCCCCGAGGGCATTTACAAACATAGCCTATGAATGTGTCCCCGCGGTACGCCTCACTGATTTCACAGGTTCCTCCATTGTGGCATGGATTAGGAATGCAGGGACCTAAAAGATAGGAAAAAAAATGGCTTCATGATTCATATGCTAAGTAGAAGATCCTAGATCAATATTTTGCAGCTGGTACTTTTATAGGACAGTGTTCTGGATACTTTCCACACAGGAATTGCACTAGCTGTAGGAACCGTGAAGACCAAAGGTCTGAGTAGGAAAGCAGGCTTTGCTTCCTCCTGGCTACTGAAGTTTTTTTTCTTGCCTCAGTTTACATTTTTGTTACATATTTCTATAAGAAAATTTATTTCGATGGGTTATGACACAGATGAAAAATAGTTCATATGTCTAAATATACAGAACAAAGTTGACCAATTTTAATATAACCAAAAACAGCATTAATTAAATAATGATTATAAATACTACTAAATTATAGAATATCTTCCATTGATTGAAAAAATAATATGGAATAACAGGTTCTGAGGAGCTTCTGACCCTGCTGCTGCACGTAGTATCTGACTACAACCACGAAGAGAAAGTCAAGTGGATCATGACTTGAAGTGAGCTAATGGACTATAAGGAATTTGACGTGGAGTACGTCTCTGGAGAAAAGCTTTTTTGTCGCCCTAAATAGAATACTCCTAACGCGTGGGACATTTGGAAAAGAGGCGCTGATAACCGTTATTAGGTTTTGAGAACGCTCAACAGAGACCAAAGTTGTGGCAAACAGTGGCGCCCTGCTCCACCTCCCGGGGCAGAGCCAGCTGGGAACAGTGAGCTCAGCTGGAGCCTTAAACCCAAGCACCGCAGGATCCGCTGTGGCGACGTTCACTCCCGGTCACACTAAGGGACACATGACAGAGCACGGTGGGGTGTCCCACTAGACCACCTGCCTGGCTCAAAGCTCTCAAATGTGCCTTCTGTACTTTGGGTTGCATCAGTGGTGTAGCTGAGATTTGCTTGAAATCTCATCAGTTTGGGACTTGTCCTATGTTGTCTTGTCTCTTTTCTCCCCTCAGAAGTGACGCACTTGTCCTGAAGTCTGAGGGCTTCTCTTACTTGCTCTTGCTCATTTTCTCACCTTGGTACATCACAGGCATTCCCAACAATACCCTGCACGATCCAGCCTACTTCAATATGGTCATAGAGTCAGGACAGAATCCAGAGTGGAGATTGTGGGAAAGGAAAGAGTCCAGTTGGAGAAAAAGTTCTCCATGGGGGAAGAAAAGGGACCAAGCAACAAAAATCCAGTCTTTATTTGTGTTTGACCACACAGACTAGTACCTATTTCTGAGAGAAAACTCACGGAAGAGGAAGTTATCATACACATAAGAGAAGAGGGGGAAGACGGCAGGCGTTGTGGACAAAATCACACTGCTCATCAGTGAACGGCCAGTCTGCGGGTCAGAGGCATGGAAATGGCTTTGAGAAGACAAAGGAAAATTGTCTTCAACACTTGGGGCAATGCATCAGCAATGGGGTGGTCTGTTAAAGATTGTATAATATTGTCCTGCATCAGAACAACAGGTTATGATTGTATTCCTTTCTCCAGAAACAGTGTAGGCAAAAGTGCACACTTTTTTTTTTTTTTTTTTGAGAGTTGTATGAAATTCAGGGCTGTTTGCAAAGTGGACAGGTGTTTGCCTGGGGAGCTTGAGGAGCAGAGCTCTGTCTCCGGAACCCATATTAAAATGCTGGGCGTTGTTGCATATCTCGAATCCAAATGCTAGGAAAGCAGAGACAAGAGGTGTCGGGCATGCTGGCTAGCTAGGCTAGCCGAATCAGTGATCTACAAGTTCAATGACAGACCCTGCGTCAAAAATAAGATGGAAGGTATGGAGAGATGGCTTAGCATTTAAGGCGTTTGCCTACAAAGCCAAAGGATCCCAGTTCGAATCTCCAGAACCCACATAAGCCAGATGCACAAGGGGGCACATACATCTGGAGTTTGTTTGGCTGGAGGCCCTGGCAAGCCCATTCTCTCTCTTTCCCCCTTTCCCTCTTTCTCTATCTCATATAAATAAATAAAATATATTTAAAACATAAGATGGAGAGCCACTGAAGAAGACACTTGATGTTGGCCTCTGGCTTCCACAAACTGGTACAAAAACAAACACACTCACCCACATATAATAAGCGTGTATAAACACATGCCCGGGTTTCACACATACATGCACATGCAAAAATGTAGAAAAAACACAGAAAAAAAAAATGAGAGCTATAGAGACTAATAAAGCTAGAAAGAGAGAAAGAAATAGCCCAGCAACTCAACAGTTCTCAGAACTTCACCATCTCATAGAGCTGTCCTTTTAATAGTGAAAAGAAATCATAATAGTTGTGATTTTACCCCAGATAACTGCATCTCCACACCAATTAGAGAAGAATAAGCCCAGAGATTTAATGTAGAATGCAATAACTAAAGTTAATAAGATTGTATTACAGTGAGTTTTATTAAATACATAGATTTTAATTGCTCTTGTTACCAAAAGACTAATAATATAAAAAGCTAGAAATGTTAATCTACTTCAAAAGGTTAATTATTTTAGTAACCTCAAATAAACATAATAAAGTTTTTAAGAAATACATTTGTTAAAGTAGGCCGTTTTGTGTCATGCAGTACATATGAATTAAATTATCTAGCATGTTTATTTGAGGTACTACACTGGCAGTATTTGACCAAGGGAGTTTATGACTTGCTTTAGATCAACCTAAATCATCTTCTTGCATGGTCAGTATGTTCAAATGTGTTGAACATGTCAGCTTCCCTCTACTTTATAGTTTCTATCTTGTTTTGTATCAGATATAGTTAATATTTGATTGTGTCCTAAAATGTAAACACTCCTTTAATATAGTCTCATTTATTCTTCACAGCAAAGTAGAGATGTGGTTTTCATACTTTGGCTACACTGTTTAAAACAAATGGATGGGTTTCAAGGTTAGATAGTATTCTCCAACTCAGTATCTCTCTGTGATCTATTGAGACCTCAATCCCAATGGAAAAATATTAGGAGTTTTAATTAATAAAATCTCTTTAAAATAAGAAAAGGGCCAGGTGTGGTAATCACCATGAGTTCAAGGCCACCCTGAAACTACATACTGAATTCCAGATCAGCCTGGGCTAGAGTGAGACCCTACTTCGAAAAACCAAAAAGAGAGAGAGACAGAGAGAGAAGGGAAAGTTCTCTTAAAAAAAGAAAAAAAAAAACAAATGTTCAATTGATACTTCTGTTTATTTTAGAAAAATAAATATATTCAAAAGATTATAGAATTTTAAACATAGAGGGAACCATGAAACTAATTCAATCCCTAAATTTCTCAAATGAGAAAACATATCCTAATAAGAATTCAGCAATATCTAAAAAAATAGCAACTATGAAGAAAATTGGTTTTAAGAAAGTACACCTGGGAGAAAAAAAAATAGTTATTAAATCCAAAACTGATGAAGCTATTCTTGCTCCCTCAAGAGAATGGTGCAATTATATCAGAGACAGAAAAGAAATTCCTTCCACATTCACTTCTTTAATTCCATGTGGTGTGGATAAAAATTATCTGAGATGTAAGATCTCTGCTGAGGTCTTGCTAGGATGTAAAACTGATTCCAAGCAGATGGTCAGTGGAGGCCACTCTGAGAACAAAGGGGTGTGGAGGATCCTGGGTGAGACGGCTCATTGGGTCATCCCTACATCTTTGGAACATCAGATTAGTCAAGGCAGTGAAGACAGGTAAGTTCAATTGGTACTCTTATACAGAAAACTGAGAAAGTGTGGGTTAAATAGAGGACAAGAATCCCTACGTGCATAGCTAGAAATAAAGTCTTCAGAGAGACAAGACATTAGCAATATGAAGAAAAGTTTCTACCAAAATAGTTACAATGCCTGAAGTTTGGTTTACATCCCTTGCATAGCTTCTCTCAACAGACAACATGCTGACTCTATGAGCTTGTGAGCTGTACTTGGGGAAGACAAAGAGGTCCAGCTCACTCTGACAGAAGACAGGAATGTTGCTGAGCACACTGTGTCCAAAGGACTCCTAAAGATCTGCCTGACAGGAATCTTAAGTTCCAGGCATTCTGGGAACTTCCTGAGGACATAAGTGAAGATGGTCTAGCACTCTTGATGTGATAGTGAGTAGGACCTTTTGATTTAGTTTTTTTTATTATTATTATTATTTGCAGCCCATAGAACATCAAGACCTCAACTGACACCAGGGTTTTAGAAGAAAAAATAAAAAAAGATTACCATAGCAGTTATCACTGCTGCTATTTTCCTTACTCCAAGAAGTTCCAGACAGGAGATATAGTAGCACAGTTGGTAAACTACTTGCAGCCCACATACGGGTACCTGAGACTGATCCTCCACTCCCAGGTGAGATGTTGAGTGTGGACATGCATGCCTGTAATCCCAGCTCAGGGGAGGATCAGTGGGCTTGCTGGCCAGATAGCTTTGCCTCAGGCCAGTAAGTTACCCTGTTTTCAAAAGTAGTAGTAGTACACAGCATATCAGAAGAGCAACATTCAGGGTTTTCCTTTGGCCTCAGCATATGCATGTATATCTACACTCATGTGCATGCATGTGCATGGGTACACACACACACACACATACACACACACACTGCATACATACCTACAAGCACAGTTACAGGAAATTCAGTGAGTTTCACTTAAAGAGTGAGTTTGGGACAAGCATTTATTTTTTAAAATATTTATTTACTTATTTAAGAGAAGGAAAAGGCAGAGAAAGAGAGTGTGTGAGAGAGAGACAGAGAAAGAATGAGTGTGCCAGTGCTTTCAGCCACTGCAAACTAAATTCAGAGGTCTGCCACCTTGTGCATCTGGCTCATGTGGGTACTGGGGAATTGAACCAAGGTCCTTTGGCTTTGCAGGCAAGTGCCTCAACCTTTAAGCCATCTCTCCAGCCCCAAGGTTTTAATTTTTGCTACAGGTCCTTATGTGCTATGCAGATGAACTATGCACTTTTTTCTTTGTATTGCTTTGTAAGAATATATAAGAATGCAGGCTGGAGAGTTTGCTTAGTGGTTAAGGCACTTGCCTGCAAAGCCAAAGGACCTTCCAATTGCCCAAGACCCATGTAAGCCAGATGCACAAGGGGCACATGCATCTGGAGTTTGTTTGCAGTGGCTGGAGACCCTGGTGTGCCCATTCTTTCTCTCTCTCTCTCTCTCTCTCTCTATCTCTCTGCCTCCTTCTCAAATAAATAAATAAAAATAAAAGTATTTTCAAAAAGTTTAAAAAAAGAATATTTACAAATGGTTTGTAGGGACAGAAAACAGTCTCAAAAAGATTAAGTCACTCATCTAGTGATAAAAACAAAGATTTTATCACCCACTGCCTGACTACAAAGTTGAAAATCTTTCGATCAGACGTTACTTGTTCCCACACTGTTTGTCTGTGTGTTAATGCTAGTTATGACAGATGTAAACAGAATCAGCATGAATTGGCTCATCATATTCTCATAAATAATGCAGTATTCCAAAGCCACCTCAAACAGGAGCATTCTGGAATATTTTCAGCAATTAGGTCAGAATACAGTTCATTACACTGATGGAGATGGGCTGTGCTTGATAATAATACTCTGTTTCATTTGAAATCCACTGCTAAGCACAGGAAATTCCCCAATATTGCTGTCACAATCGTACATTAAGGTGACTCTATATGCTTCAATCATACTCTTCAATGGTGCTTGCGGCATAGAACTGAAGGGAATTCTTTCCTGTCACCCACCATGTTCATTAATCATCTTGGGGAAAGAGTAGTGGCTGGTATGCAGTAGGCTTCTGACATACTTAGAATAAATAAGACTACACAATAAAAAGTGCTAAACGTGACATCTACTGACACTATTCTCATTGTAGGTTTAGAAGACATTAATAGTTTTTTTTTTGGTTTTTTCCTCAATAATTAAGGTGAGTACTTTTTATAATTTCTCTCCACTATTCAAGCCTAAGCATTTAAATTTATAATTAGGTTCTAATTTTTTTAATTTTATTTATTTATCTTTTTTTTTTTTGAGGTAGAGTCTCACTGTAGCTCAGGCTGAGCTGGAGTGCATTATGTAGTCTCAGAGTGGCCTTGAACTCTCTGCGATCCTCCTACCTCTGCCTCCCATGTGCTGGGATTAAAGGAGTGTGTCACCACGCCCAGCTCAATTTTTTTCTCTATATTATGGTTAAGCCTCAATGTTGCTATGTTAAATTGCAAACAGAAGACTATTAGCATAAATATTTTCTCATAATGGCTATACATCTCTTAATTCTTTGGCAAATATATGATCAAGAAAAATGTAACTGCACAATCTCATTAATGATGCTTTAATTTCTCCTAAAAAGTCTCTGTATAAATAAAATCATTTACTTTAAGCAAAAGTGAAGTGAAATAATCATAAAATAAGTTAGTATATAAAAATAACATAGTACACTTAAGAGCAAGAACTGTAGTCAATCTTTGGTAGCTGAAATGTTTTTTATTTGATATTTAATAGCAACAATTAAAATGTACAATAATGGTTTCCAGTTTCTGTGTTCCCAGTCATTCAGAGGACGGTTATGTGAAAGTTAAGGACTCTGGGAAATGGTCATCTTGTTCCTGTTAACCTTGTTCAACATTATGGTCTGTTTTGGTACTTGAGAGTATCATGTTGATGCCTCTATACTCTGCCAAATAACAATATTAATAATAGAGTACTTATGTTGTATAATGTTGCCTTTACTGAACAGATAATAGTAAAATTGACAGTGGCAAAGTGAGTTTACCTACTAATTTTAGGTTAAATTACACTTAGTTATTAGGCATCTAATATGTGATGGGCACTTTGCTTGCAATTTGTGATAAATGCTTTGGATGGAATTAAATTGTTAGCAGCTGAAAGCATAAGCTCACTACAACAGAATACTGTTCTCCAGTTGATGCAGGTCATTTTAAAGAAAAACTAACATCTCTCATTTGCTGTGAAGGAAATATACTTAGTAGTGCATTTCATTGTTTAGGTAAAGGTTTGTGGAAATTTGATCTCTCTTTTTAAAAGTCTAACGTCTTAAATTTCATACCCCAAGTATTTGCATGTTTGATATATCTTTTATGTGTCTTCTGTGACCTGTTAGCACTGACATAGGGGAAATTATTTTTATATATATTGCTTTTGTTGCAATTGTCTTCTTGTTGCTGGGACAAACACCAACACAGAAGTAGCTTAGGGAGGAAAGGGTTTATATGAGGCTTACAGAATCTGGGGGAGGTTGTTCCATTGTGGCAGAAGAAGCTGGCTCACTAGCATGCATCCGTAGCACCAGCAAGCATGAACAAGCAGAGCTCAGACTGTTCTAAACACACTTTAGGGTTGGATTCAAGATGTGTTCCCAATGAGAGACCTCATACAGTAAGCTGCTGAAGACTTAAGTGGAAAGCTGAATCTAAAGTATCTGAGTCTATGGGAGACATACATTGAAACCACCACAGTGTTGAAAACAATTTGATAGTAATGCAAAGTTTGAAATCAAATTAATAGTTGAATCCCTTAGAGCTTCTAACAACAAAAGGAAGAAGTACAAAAATCCCACCCTGAGGAAGATGGAAAGATATAGGAAAATATACTAATTGAATTTAATAAATCAGACCCTAGCCTTGGAGGGTGTGGTAGAGATGTTTCAGTGCTGAGCACTCCTCTGTGCTTGGTAATAACCACTCTTAACAAAGAAAGCATTAGTTGACTTTCAAGATCAAATGGCTTCAGGGAGTTTTTCAATCCATAATGCTGTAATACTTTGGGGGTAATCTTTAAGTAGCTCCCAACACAATTGGGACAGCATGGTCAATATTAATGAACAAGTGAAATCTACAGCATGCTTTCCAGACATTTTTATGCAAGCTCATATTAGTATGTCAACAAGATTAATTGCTCACAGAAGCAACAGATTTATATAGTTCACTCCTCTAGCATCCACCTCTTCTTAATTCCAGTAATAAAGTTATTCCATATCTGTAACATAGTTAGCTTCTCACACATCTAAGATTATGTTCCAAATCACAACTGTCTTCTAGACTATTAGGAAGTAAATCAGATAATACTCTCCTGTGGTAATGTATGTTCAGAACTGGTCAGGTTGATGAAGTATGCTACTACGATATCAGCAACTAAAGATTAAAAATGAACTTACACTTTAAAGGACGATAAGAAAATGCCAACAAATCAATCCCCAAAACAGTTTTATTAGTAGTTTTAGTAGTACAATTAAATAGAAATAGGACTCAAAAGTTTACTCCAGACGCTGGTCTTTAAATCCATAGTGATATATTCTCATGGTGTTGCATTTGCATTTACTAAGACTTGATACTGCAGCACTTGCTATTTTTAGCAATTGTTACTCTTATTTTGAAATGAGTTGAAAAGAAAAACAAATCTTCTGGATGTGTTCACACAATTGGTGCTTTCAAACAATGGTTCTTGTTAATTTCTTCTCCTGTTCCTTTTCCTCCTCCATGACACTCATCCTTACTTGCAAATATAAACCATTTAGTTGTGTAGGGGGAAAATTTCTTCATAATAACTTGCATTTAAAAACAGTAAACTATTCTAAAATTAAAATTAAAACACCTCGTTGAGGAAAATCATCAAAATTAATACCACTTACTTAAAAAAACACAAAACTTTTTGAAACATACAGCAATTTAAAATATGTGGCAGAATTTTATTTCCAAAACATGTTGAAATACTTTCTCCTTGAGAATTGATGCAGTGGTGTCCACACAACTGTCTGCAGGAAGGCCGCAGGATGCCCTGTGCTTACACAACATGCACCTGGGTATTTGGATTCATTTTTAGGGCTGTAACAAATGCCCCCCACATACACTCTTGTGAGCCTCAGACAACAGAAACATTCCTTCTGACTTCTAGAGGCTAGAAATCTGAACCCAAGGTATCGGGAGGAAAACGTGTCTTGGCAGAACTACCCTGCTTGACTCTCCCCATTTCTGATGGCTGCTGGCTTCCTGTGGTCATGATCAGCACCGTGCCCATGTATGACTGCCCTCACATGCGTCCTCCTTGTTTCTCAATACCTTTACTCTTCATATCGCCACACAGATCACTAAATTAATGGGCCCCTCTAAATCCAGAATCCACGAAGACCTTGTGAACAGGTGGGTTTATATCTTGCCCAAATCCATGTATTTGATGCCCTTCGTAGGCAAACCTGTCTAAATTGTGATAAATGCCCAAGGGAACAAAACTCTAAGGAAGAAAAGATTTGCTTTGACCTGTAGTTTCAGGTTTCCGCACCCCATTGTCATGGGCATGTGTTGAGGCAGAACATCTTATTAAGAGAGTGCTCAGTAAATCAGAGCTGCTCGCCTCCTGGTATTTATGAAGCATTGAGGAGTAACAGACACAGTAAGGCAAGAGCGAGACTGTGCAGAGAAATAGCCAGCTTCCTTCAACTAGTCCTTACCTACTAATATATGATGCAGTATGAACTCACCAATGGACCGACCCGTTAATGGAGTTCATACCAGAATGCTCTAATCACCTCCTGAGTATTAAATCCACATAGCGGGAAGCAAGCCTTTAATGCAGGAGACTTTTGGGTGAGACTTCCTATAAAAACTGTAGTAAATTCCTAATCTCTAGTAATTTAGAATGTGAATAGGTTTAGACATAGGGCCTCTCAAGAAGTAATCAAGGTTAAATGAAATCATGTGGATATTCTCAAATCCAATTCACTGGTGTTCTCATAAGTAGAGTATGTTTAGATATGGAGAAAGTCATGAGGGCTTCAATCATGCAGATAAATGCATGTGCAGAGAGCCAGAGGCAGCTGTCCTCCTAAGGAGAGTGGCCTCAGAAGAAACCAAACCTACCAAGACCTCCAGCTTCTAGAACAGTGAAAACGTATATCTAGTTTATTGTTTACCTACTTAGTTTGTGGTACGTGGTGTTCATAAGGTCAGGCAGAGAGAGACTTTTCAATCAAAGTGCCTGTATAGTTGCACTCCTAATGAATTGAAGTTGATTAAAGGAACAGCCTCCTAATTTGTGGATAGAAATGGCTGAGTAGCCGCGTCTTGGCTGTTATTGGGCAGTGGTCAGCGAGTGGACAGGTAACAGAGACCAGGAAAGGAGGGCTTAAATTATAAGAAATGACTAGGAAGAATTCAGAAGTAGAGACTTAGGTGGCATACATGACAGGGCATGGCGTAATGGAAAGAAGTGTCAAAAGTTTGATTTTTATACGATCAGAACTTTGCTTAAAATTGAGATGCTAATGATAGGTTATGAGCTTTCTGAGAAAGTCATTTTGTGTATGCAGCTGATAAATACATGTAATCACTGCAGCACAATAGTTGATACACCTTTTGCTTCAGCCGGTATCATATAAAGATTAGTGTGTCTTAAAAATAGAGCTACATGATAACTTTTAATATAAGAAAAACACTAGTGCTATAGCCATGCCTTATTATACCACAGTCTCCTCCCCTTTCCTCCGGTCGGGCATCTTTCGCACTGCTTCTAAAACAGGCTCCTAAACCAGCAGTTGCATAATAGAAATTTTCAGCCAAGGCAGTTTAGTTATCCACACAAAACTCTGTATTAATTCATACTCACACTGCACATACCATTGTTTAGTTCTACAAAATGTTATTCATGGGCATATTTTAGTTAATAATATTTGCTATTTGAGGAGCATATTTTTATTTATAGAGCAACAGTTAGTGAACACAATGTTGACATCTCATTTTCTTTCAAAGTATAAGAAAATTTGATCTGACATAATATATCTATAAATAGCTAAGCTAGGATATAGAAACAAAGATTAGAAATTAATGACATATGAGAATAAGTTGTTGCATTGTTAAATGTAGTAAAAAGATGGCTGACCCATTGAAGTCTTTCATCAATGAGCTGAACATGATTAAAAGTCAACAGAAGGATGGATGGGAAAGTACACACTGGGGGTAAAGAGAGAGCTCCCCAGTTACAGGTGCTGACAAAGCCTACCAGCCATGGTGTGGTGCCCAGTACCCATGTAAAGCCAGAGGCACCGAGTGGCACATACATTTGGAGTTCCTTCACACTGGCAGGAATCCCTGGTATGTCCATAATCATTGTCAGCCTCTTTCTTGCTCATAACTAAATAAATAAATAAAAATTTTAAAGTACTGACCATTATGATAATCAGCATTTTTGTTACTTCTGACTACCAAAAGAAAAAGAATAACAATGTGAGTTTTTTTCTGTGTGAGAATTCCTGTGAGAAACTCAGGAACTCTATATATAATCCAAACTGATTGATGAAACAGACATTCTGTAATTATTAAAAATATTTTATTTATTCATTCATTTGAGACAGAAAGAGAGAGTGAGACAGAGGGAGAGAGGGAGAGAAAGAGAGAGAGAGAGAGAGAGAGAGAGAGAGAGAGAGAATGGGTGTGTCAGGGCCTCCAGCCACTGTAAATGAACTCCAGATGCATGTGCCCCCTTGTACATCTGGCTTACGATTCCTGGGGAATCAAACCAGGATCCTTTGGCTTGTAGGCAAACACCGTAACTGCTAAGCCATCTCTCCAGCCCACATTCTGTAATTTTTAATCAGTCTAAAAAACTTCCTTTCAATCTTCTTTTTAATCAGAGAGCTGCTTCCAGACACAGCTCTGGAAATCAGTCCTTTGAGAAGCAGATTTGTCAAAATCCACCAACTACTCATGGCAAAATTCAAATTTCAAAATACACATTAGCACATGGTAAACACTGGTAAGACATCGCCCAAGGGTCCATTCAGCTTCCAAGTGTGTTCTCCTCCTCTATACGCCAATGGAAGGAGGCATTCGATCACACCAGCACAGTGGCCACCGTTCTCTATAAGCATTGTTAAGAGCAAGCGTCTGAGCACCTGAGTCAGGCACAGAAGCAGTCTTACTGTGCTGCATGATGCCTCTTCATAGCAAGATTTCCATCTTCACCACTAGTCTTTCTCTGTTACATCTTCACCGTTTTAGGGGTCCATCTCAACATGCTGCCCACGTGGCAGCTTCATCTCTCCCTGCACTCAGTTTCTTTCATAATTATCCTGGGGGGGGGGGTCGCTTTATTCTCCCTGACTCCATTATGAAGTGCTTGAGCCGAGGATCCTCTAAAGTTTGTACTTTTCTATCCCAATAGACACTAATGAAATGAAAACTTTGTATTTCATGCACGTGTGCTAATTGATTGATCGTAGTTAATAATATCAACATGTATCCCAAAACGCTAATCATAGGTTAAAGTTTTATAGAATGGAAATATTTTGATTTGTAGTCCTTTTTATTCATACAGTGCAACTTTAAGCTTGGAGCCAAGCAAATATTTTTTCTTTATTTTTGTTGTATGCTGTTACAATGTGTAAAATTTCAGATTGTGAATAAACTTATTTCTTATATAAACTAATGGATATTTAAAATGATTTGCTCCAACTATCAAGTATAGCATTTTCTATTTTAAAAAAAGATTTTTATTTCATAATTTGAAGGCAGCTACAGGAGGTAGGGGACAGAGCTTCTGTTCCTTCCTTTGGAACCTGTCCTCCACGACGGCCATCTAACTCAGCAAGCCGAGATTTCCTCGCAGATGTCCCAGCTGCGCTCAGGCGGGAAAGGCCAGGCCGTCACCGAGCCGAGGCACTGCAAGCCCCGCGGGACAGGCACGTTTCTGTCAGGTTTCCCTTTTCAGGTCATGCAAGGGGCTGATTTGTGGCAGACTTGCGAAAGCCCAGAATGAAGTGGACATGGCTTCCGGCCAGGTGACCATCTGTTCCTTCACCCACTGTGATAATTTGGTCTTGTAGACTTTTGTTAAGTGAGCATTAAGCAACGGCCATGTCAAACAGGGTGCATAATGAATGACTGCCTCTTAATCAGTGGAAGAAAGTGGAGAGGATGTTTGCCCAAATACAGAGAGGACAGCCAAAATCACGTGAGGGAAAAACAAACAAAATAAACACACAAGCAAACAAAAATGCAAACAGAGCCCACCAGCACACAACACCCCACACAGTGGAGCGCTTGTAAAGGCTCCAGTTCACAAACTTTGCAGTTTTCTTTCCATCTTATTGAAAGAAACCATGACAAATACAAGAGAGTGAACTTAGCCAGGTGTATATCAAAGTGTCTCATCTCACTTTGCACGTTTCAATGTACATAAACAAAATAAAGAATGAAACCGGGAAAATGTGGGAGGAGCGTTATCATTCTAACTGCATCAGTACCAAGTATGACTCATTGATGATCAGCTTTTCTTAGTAAGTTGTTCTGATTGGTCAGATATTTTCTTTCAGATATTTTCACTTGTCGTGCCTCATTAATTTGCTTACATTACTTGGCATTATCTTCCTCATCCTCTTCTACTTCGACGTCGCTCTGCTCCACTGCGTCACTCGGCTAAGTCCCCCCCCCCCACCTTAACATCTCTTCCTCGTGTAGCAGGATCCGCTTTCTATTTTCCCCACATAGACACAAGCGAAGCATCAAAACCCTCAAACCTTCCCGCCAGTACAAGGGCTAATTAACTGAACAGACAACTCTCAAAACATTAAATATAATTGCCTGACAAATATGTAAGAGTGTTCAACTTCTTCACATCATGGATATGCGAATTAGAACTGTTTGACATCCCATAACATGCTAATGATGTGGCTGACATGGAGAAAGCGAACAACAGCGCTCACACTGACACGCAGAGAGAGGAGCGCTGGGTCTCTACTGCCACGAGGCCAAACTGGCGCAGCCGCCATGGGAGACAGTATTAAAGTTTCGCAAGAGATCAAGATAGATGCACCATGTGATCCGGCTTCACCAGTGCTGTGGTGCACCAAAACGACACTTGAGAATGACCACAGTAATTAGTGTCTGCTTCTTCTATGCAAAGATCATTTGATGTATCTTATGTTGAATTAAGTTGGTAGATCAGCATACAAATTATTAGACTTCATGATGCTGTTTTTACAACTGCGTCACGGTTTCTCTCTACCCGCACTGTGAACCTTGTACCCCCCTGGTGAGCTGGCGACGTCCCTTTGGTTCCTTCAGACACCATCCCTTTATGCCTTCTTCCACATGTTCTTCATGATCCTCTCAGTAGCCTCCCTTCCTGTAGTTCTCCTCCTATTTTCTCACTATTTCTTTCCTAGTTTCGTGACACACACATGCAAATACACACACATAAACATACATGCAAAAATATACACACATA
The DNA here is from genome assembly GCA_036346955.1 of Dipus sagitta. Classification (NCBI taxonomy): domain Eukaryota; kingdom Metazoa; phylum Chordata; class Mammalia; order Rodentia; family Dipodidae; genus Dipus; species Dipus sagitta. Next base: position 6,355,806 of record CM070787.1, read on the forward strand.
TGTGTGAACACACATTCACATACGTAAGCACACACATATTCCATATACACTTTAAGTGTAAGATTTATACTTTAAATGGGCTATTAGTGACAGTCTCATAAACTGTGCTGTTGGTATAGTTCTCCTAACTAATCTGTCTCACTTATATTATTACTAATAAAGTGGTTTTCATGGGTCGTACTGTCTGGCTTCGCAAATTTCATACATTTATACTCGTCTGGGCAAAGTTACCTCCACTATTTATAAAAATGAACCCCAATGCTTCACTAAGTTAAGTCATCTTAAACCTCTATCACCTACAGATCATTTCTGCTACTCCTAATTCTGAGGATCTTTCTATCTGCGTCCTTGCCAACCAAGCTTTCCTTGGTCTGTGTACTGTAGCTACAGTGGCCTCATGCAAGACCTAAGTTCTGCCGATTCTCTGGACAGAGAGCTGAAAATGTGTCATTCTTTCCCACGGTTATTACATGGAAGTTATTACATGGATAACTTCACCAACTCTCTACTAGATCTCTTTCCAGGACACCCAAAGAAGTTTTGTATCATTTATCAACTGTTCGCTATCATTTAATCTTACTCCCTCCACAATTTGGCTGCTACTTCATATTGCATACTTTGTGGATCCATGAGTTCACACACTCATTTCTGACATGGTAATCCAGGTCATCTTGCAACTCCTAATTGCATTCCAGGCAGAGTTGCTAGTTACTAGGGTTCTAAACATGGTCAGAACACACGTGCTCTTAGCACCCATGTAATGCCTCATGAACGGGAAGACAGACACTAACCAAATAACCACAACAGAGCATCATGAAAGCAAATGTATTATCCTTAAAGCTACCCAAAGGTGTTTCACTGGGTGGAATAAATCAGAAATTAGGAGCTCAGCACCATGTAAGAACTGTGGTAAAGAATGAGATGTGTGTCCCATTTGGAGGCCTGTGTAAGGGGAAGCAGGGCAGAATTGGGGGCCTCTCTAAGATGGTTGTAGCTGATGTAGACAGAGCAAGGGTGGCAAGATCATGAAAAGCTCAGTTAGTAAGTCAACAGAAGCCATTTATGTAAACACTTGCTTTGTACTATATGTTAATAGTAGGGTAACTGGTAGGATATTAACTTTTTAAGAAAATTCTGTGTTGCATGAAAACTCTTGGAAAGGGTCAATATGGATAAGGGCAGCTGGTTCAAAATCATCAGACCTGATAGGAGACCTGCACGTGTGTAATGGACTTAGAGATATGGAACAGAGTGGGCAGACTTGAGAGAATGTTCAAAGCTGGCCACTCTGTGGCCAGTGTTCATAGGCAAGTAGATAAGTACTGGTGCATTTACTGACACAGAAAAGCAGGAAGGACCAGGTAGGGAAAGATGATTGTGAATGACCTTTCCAGAAATGTTATTCAAGAGTCAGAGTCAAGTAGGCAGTGGACAATGTGGCCTGGAAATATAAAAGATGGTGTCCCTAGATGTAGTTTTAATTAATGGGTGTGCATGAGGTCACTTACTGAAAGTTAGAGATAACAGAGAGAAGTACCAGAGAATTCAGGATGCAGCTTTGAGGGATGCCAGCATTCAATGCCCAGATGAAACTGCACAATGGCAGCCACTGGAGAGGCAGAGAAAACATATCAGGATTACGTCATCCTTCTGTTACTTGTTACCACTGCCTAACACGCAGCCACATAACCATCCAACATCGTTGTGAAACACCAGAAATGTGGGATTTCTATTCCATTTTTTGTTTGTTACCCGGGCTGTGTTGTACACACCTCTCAGAACACAGCACACCCACGCTTATGGAAGAAAAATCACACCTACATGAAAAAGTGTTCTCAAGGTCAGTGAAGGAAAAGTGCTGTTAGAGATGGGCTGCTAGCTCAAACAGTAAACGTGTTTGCCTTGTGATCAGCAGACCCGAGTTTGATCCCTTGCACTCATGTAAGATTTTGGGTGTGGTAGAACATGCCTGAAATCCCAGAATACGGAGACAAAGAGACAAGAGATTGCATGGGTGTACTAGTCACTTAGTGTGGACTAATTGGTGAGTGTCAGGGTAAAATGGGAGACACTGTCTCAAAAAGAGGTGGACTGTGTACTGAGAAATAGCACCCAATGATTCCTCTGGCCTCCACATATCTGTACACACTCATACATGTGCACGTGTCTGCCCACATACATATGCAAGTGTGTACACACATGTACCACACATACATACACCATACACACACAATGCACACACACAATACACCACACACACACACACACACAATACACACACACATACACACAAGAACTGATGCTTCTTGAAGGCACACTTTTTATGCCAAATGGACATTCTACTTGATCCTTTGTTTATCTATTAAATAATTTTTACATAAATACATGGAAAGTATTCCAAAGTAAGAGTATTTGGCCTATAAAAGAAAAAGAGAACAAACTGGGTTGTCATAGGGTCAGAGAGACAGGGAAAAGAACACATTGAGAAACGATGCTGGTTTTCTGATTTACTTAAAGCACTTTATAGCTATTTATTTCTGATTCACTGTGCTCTGTCCCATGGTGCTGTAACTCTCTGAAGCCTGTGCATTTAGAATACCTTGCAAAACTTTCCCTGTCAGGTCATCTCTTCTAGTTAGCCGAGTTTACACAGCACTGTTATGAAGATAAGAAAACCTCAACAAAGGACAAGTCATGCGTAGGGAAAAATAAAAATTAAAATTTAAAAATTTAAAAAAGAAAAAAGGAAAAAAAATTTAAAAAGAGAAGTAATAGCATCACGAATTCTCTGTGTACTTCTGGTGTAGTCAGATTCACATTGCTGGCAGAAAACACCTGACCAAGAGCAGCTTTGGGGGGGAAAAAAAAAGTTTATTTTAGCATACAGACTTGAGAGGAACCTCCATGATGGCAGAGGAAGACAATGGCATGAGCAGAGGGTGGATATCACCCCCTGGCCAACATAAGGTGGACAATAGCAACAGGAGAGTGTGCCAAACACTGGCAAGTAGACACTGTCTATAACATCCATAAGCCTGCCCCCAACAATATACTCCCTCCAGGAGGCGTTAATTCCCAAATCTCCATCAGCTGGAACCTAGCATTCATAACCCCCAAGTTTGTGGGGGACACCTGAATCAAACCACTACATTCCACCCCTGGCCCCCATAAACTGATAACCATGCATTCATCGAACTTTAAAAGTATTCATATTTTTTATCACTCCTAATGATGTTAAAATATCCCCATAATCCAAGGGCTTTTAGTTGAGCCATGATACAAAAAATAAAATTAAATTAAAAAAACATAATGGTACAGAATAAACATCAAATACAAGGTTTAAAGCAGGGAAAACATCAAACTCTGTAACTACAAGTCCAACAACTCTAGTCAGTAACAAGTCTCCTAGTTCGATAATTCTAACCAGCAACAACTCTCTGGAATTCCCATTCAGCCCCTCTAGCTAGGCTACTCACAGTCCTGGGAAACTTCCTCCAGGGCCAGGAGCTGTTCATAGCAGCCATTTCTTGTACTCCACAATAACAAATGGGGTGCCAGTTTGTTAATCCATGGGGGAATAAAGCAGACTTTGAAGAACAGAACACTCCTTGAGCATTTAGGCCCCTTCAAAAGAGTCTACATTCTTCCTGTTGCCTCAGTGCAGTTCAGCTGGCCAATTTCAAAGGTTGTAATCTCCCATATAATTCCAGCTGAACTGGCAGAAGCTTCATCCCAAAGATTTCTTTCTGTGCCATATCCCTGTGCTCATACCAGTCCATTTCTGTGCAATACAACCCTGCACAACTTCTCAGGACCCAGCTATAACAGCAAGCCTCTCACACAAACTGCTTGTGGCCCAGTCAAGGAAAAGCTCTTTCTAAACCTTACAAGCCAACCCTCGCAGTCCACAGTTGTTACTGCATTCATGTCTTTCAACTCTGACCAGAATAGTACATCAAGCTGCACAAGCACTGCAAGGCATCTCTTAGGACAAGGTTTTAAATTCATTCACATTCTTCTTGAAAATCAGCCCCAAAAAGGCCAAAGCCACATAGTCAGGTATCTAGCAGTAAATGACACCACTCCTCTGTAATGACATTACAGACTCGAGGGGAAGCTCCGTGATGGCAGGGAAAACCATGTCATGAGCAGGGGTGGACATCACACCCTGGCCAACATAAGGTGGACAATAGCAATAGGACAGTGTGCCATACACTGGCAAGGGGAAACTGGCTATAACACCCATAACCCTGGCCCCAACAATATGTTGCCTCCAGGAGACGTTAGTTCACAAATCTCCATCAACTGGAAACCTAGCTTTCAAAACACCTAAGTTTATGGAGGACACCTGAATCAAGCCACCACAGTTTCCTACTAGGCTTGAAAATGTAGCAATTAAATATTGAGTAGTATGGCAGTTCAATTTATATGCATGCAATAAGTTATCATTGCAAACCCAGTGGAAAATGTTGATGTTATTAAGCTCAATATACTTCCTAGCATACAAAAGTAGTCAACTTATATAGCCAGATTTGCATTACTATAAAATCTTTATTCTACATTTCCCTTATTATGCATTTAAATGTGTAAATTCCATATTACATTAATCACTGAATATAGATGGGCAAATTTTACGTAGAGCCACAGTAATTATGCATTCTGTGTAAAATTAATCCTGCTGATAGTTTCAGGCTGAATGTTATTAAGATTGACTATAATTCATAAAATGGTAAGGTTCCTTTAATGAAAATTATGAGAATTTTAAGCCTTCCACAGTTTGCTAAAAATGATGAAACAATTAAATATTCTACTTTAATATCACTATCCTTGGACCTTGGCACTATATTTAATCCTATATTGATTATGCTTAAAGAAACATTATAGGAAGTGGCAATAATCCAGGCTTGGCTGCATTGAAATTTAATATTTACAGTGTCTTTATGTTGCAAGTAAAATACGCTGATTAAATTGACTAGGATGTCAGCAACTGGACATGCAAAAGCTGAGATCACACCTGCAATGCAAAAATGCTTCGGGTTATCTCTTCCTATTATCTTTTCTTATTTCTAGCAAATTTCTTTTTGATGAAATGCTCTCTCAGTACAGAGAAATAAGACACCAAAGGAAACCTTTAATCAATAAGTGAATATCTTAAGTAATTAATTAGATATTTTATGGCCAACAGCTATTTAGATACAGTCAGTCTGGCCTGCTACCCCTTAATATCAGTATAACAATGGCAAAAAAAAAAAAAATCAGAGTAACCTATAATTTACTACATGTTTCAAAATGCATGTCTTGTATTTGGTTAAGACAGAGTAGCTTACATTATGGCTTTTCTTATGAAAAGCTTTTAAAGTTAATTTATGAATCTAAATGCCATAGGTCACAAGAATGAATAAAGAGATTGATAGTTGTTTATTTTGTGCTAAAATAATGAGTGAAGATTTATTGATGTAGTAATTTCCAAAGAAGCCACTAATCTGCTGTTCTTACATTATTGCACAAGACACAATGGTATTTTTGATGGGTATTCCTAAGTTAACAAAAGATTGACATGTGGCAAGAATGTCTGTAATTATGGTTTGCAAATATCAACATATACTTTAACTACCTGATTGATACAGGGAAAATCACACCTTCATTCTATTACAGTTACTTTACTATTTTTCAGGAAGAAATAATGTTAAACGTACTGTGTGTCACAGAACTTAAAGGTTCCGAAACTCTCTTTGATCTTAGTGCTAGAAGGGAAACCACAGAGATCTCACGGTAAAGCTCTGCACTTCCCTCAGGAGGACTTAGCCTACCTGTGCGCTAAAAAAACTGAAGTCTTTGATTGGGTCACTTCTATTTGTCAAGGCTCCCAATTTTCACAAGAAGATATCATTCCTACCATTGCTTATGCTTTCCCTTGGAGGGCAGGATACTGGCTGTACATAGAAAATGCTGTGCGGCCACAAATAAGAAAGCACACTTGAACAGCTACAACACAGAATGTATGGTTAGTCTGCTAAAATAAAAGGATGTTAGTCTCCACGACCCTTCTTGCTATGTTGAACATGCCAGTCAGGCTTGTATTTCAGAAACTGTGAATTGGACCCTCTGCCAAAGAAGCCCTTCCCTGCTGCACCCCATCTCCTTCATCTCTATTAAACCTTTGTCCCGAAGTTACCAGGAAGCACCCCAATTAAGAATGCAAACCTTACCCAAGCCCACAACTTCTACTTATCTCTGATTTTTTAAATAGCATGTAAATTATCTTCATGGCTTTGGGTTTGTTAATATCTTATCACCTCCTAATCCTACACACACACACACACACACGTGTGCGTGCACGAAAACACTAACTCCATACACTTGAATGCTAACTCCATGCGGACAGGGAACATTGCTTGAATTACTAATACACCTAAGTCCTGATCAGGGCTGCATTCAACACAACTTTCTTGAACCAAAATATCTCTTCAGGTAATAAAGCCTTACTTTTTTTTTTTTTTCAAGGTAGGGTTTCACTCTAGTCCAGGGTGACCTGGACTTCACTATGAAATCTCAGGGTAGTCTCAAACTCATGGCGATCCTTCTACCTCTACCTCCCAAGTGCTGGGATTAAAGGCGTGTGCCATCATGACCGACTGACTATAAAGCCTTACATTTAATGACCGAAAGCGACATTTATCTCTGCATTATGCCAGAATGTATATAGGATCATTTTCACATATACATAAATGCATTTACAGGATCTCATTTTATTGGTTTTTTTTTGAACAATACAAAAAGAAAGCTGAGAGAAATCATTATGCTTTACGTTTTATACATTTTTATACTTTACTTGTTATAAGGAATTATGCTTTGAAGATCCCAAGCAGTATCTCTCAACTACTGACCAAGAATAGCTTATTTCTTATGAACAAGTACAACTTTGACAATTTGATCTTCTCACTCAGAAACCATGGGCCCATTATAACTATGCATGTGCTAGATTCTGGATAGAGCAGGCAATTTAAAATACAATCAATGACCTCAAGAGTCTTGTAAGCTAATTAACGATGCAAACAGTGACATAAGTGACAAAGCTTAGTAAGTATGGAGTTCGGGGGAACATGGGGAAAATGTCCAGTTTCATACCTGGAATTTGGGTGTGACGTCTTACATAACAGCTACACCTGAGGTCTGCAAGGTGAACAGGACACTAGAGCTTTCCAAGTACAGGAAGACGACAGCAGGAATGACAACGCAGAGCGGAGTAAAGCAGGGTTAATTTGTAGACGGAAACACACAACTGCAATGAGGAATGCATGAGGAACAGGGATGGGGAGAAAGCCGAGAAACTGGAAGTCTGATTATGACAAGCCGCACAGGCCCGATTAATTATTTACACTCCATCCTGCGGGTTATGGGAAATCATCTAATAATTTTTTTAAACCAGGGAATGGATGATCAGATGAATATAAACTAGCTGCGTACGTTTAGCTATCTGATTAAATTATTGAGTGAAGCATCTATTTCCCGTAGAGAGCATTTATTTGAGTGGTAGAAAGGAAGTTGGGGGGTTGTGTGACAGGAAGAGAAGCAGAAGCATTGTGAAAACAAACAACTAGGGGGCTCAGAAGACCCTTGAGTGCAATCAGGGACGGGTTCATGATGCTCATGTTTACAGACAGTGTTGAAGTTCAGAATCACTGAGGTTACCAATCTCTGTAGAACATGGCATCCATCTTAGCAGATAAAGATTATAATATCCTTAATGTATAGTGAGATGTGAATACAAATATGTGCATGAGGATGGATTTGATGATAGGCCTTGTGATCTTGGCTAACAGAGATAAGAAGAAGAGGATCTAGGGACACAGCTTAGAGACTTGTGGTCAATAACCAGGTGAGTTTTAATGAACCATGAGGAAAAAACTGGTTTAAAAATAGTGCAACAGTGAACACATAATATAATTGTGGTCATGTTTTATACAATATGAATATTTTTTTTCTAGATAGGTTCTTGCTGAAGCCCAGGCTGACCTGGGATTCACATGTAGTCTCAGGCTGATCTTGAACTCACAGTGATCTTCTGACCTTGGTCTCCAAAGTGCTGGGATTAGAGGCGAGTGCCATCATACCAGGCATATACATATTTAATTTATTTGAGAGAGAAAATGAGAGAGGAGGCAGAAAGAGAGTGTGACAAGGAGAGCTAGAGAGAGAGAGACAGAGCAAGAGAGAGAGAAAATGGTTGTGCCAGGGCCTACAACAACTGCAAATGAACTCCAAACTATGCACTGCCTTGTGTATCTGGCTTACACGGGTAGTGGGGAGTTGAACCTGGATCCTTAGGCTTCATAGGCAAGCATCTTAACCACTAAGCCATATCTCCAGCTCCATCTTATATGTACAAATGTGTTGGACAAATGACAATGACTATGAAAGTTCTAGATATTATCCTTGACCTGACAAGAATGAGTAGAAAATGAGGGAGAATATAATATTCTCAAGTAATTCAAAATTATCAACACTCTGTTTGCCACTACTTTAAATTATCCAGTGACAAGCAGAAATGAGGGTTGGAAACACTGAATGAGATGGAACATTTCTGGGAAATTTTTGATAATGCCATGGAATTTGTGTGTTATTTAATAGGGCTCAATGTCATAAAAAATGAGGTTCCTTTGTATCTGACCTAAGCAAGCAGTATATTAAAACAAATGGAATAGACAGAGTTCACTGGCTAGTAAAGTTTGAAAGACGGGAAGGCTCCTGGCTTTGAATACAATTGGCTGGTTATAAGAATCCAAGAATAATTAATTCCCAGCAATGTCTTGCTTGGTGGGGAGAATAAAACCTTTGTACTTTAAACAGGAAATTGCAGTGTTAATTGATTTTGCTTTTGAAAAAGTCAGTTTTGATGGGAAGATGATGAAATTGTCCAATTTGTTATGATCTTTTCTAATTTGCAAATGCAATCAAATTCACATTTCCTCTGTATTAAAGTACCAATCCTACTAGGGGGCTAAACATTTATACATAGATCTCACTCTAATTTCATACTAATTTGAGTAATGTTATATATTCCTTTCTTTTGTTTTATGTTCCTGTGACATCATAGCAAAGAAAAATAAACAGTCCCTGTCTTATTAAGTACTTTTCGAAAGAATATGGAGTCATCACAGTAACATATCTTGAAAGATGCAGCATTAATTAAGGGGAATCAACTGGCAAACCCTGTGCCTCCCTCACAGTCAGCACATGCTGGGTGTGGGGACTTTTCCCTGGAGAAGACTTCCTAAAAGAACCTCACTTGTGCATGCATAGGCGGCCACTACCACCTGCCAACAGACACAAGCAAGGGGTGGAGGTTGATAAGGAATAATTTCTAAGGAAGTAAACAGTGCATAAAAGCAAGAAAACAAAAACTAACAGCAGTACAAAACCATGGAGGCTAAGCCAGGCATGGCGGTGCATGCCTTTAATCCCAGCACTTGGGAGGCAGAGGTAGGAGGATCGCTGTAAGTTCGAGGCCATCCTGAAACTACATAGTGAGTTCCAGGTCAGCCTGAGCTAGAGTGATACCCTACCTTGAAAAAACAAACAAACAAACAACAACAACAACAACAAAAAAAAAAAAAAAAAAAAAAAAAACATAGAGGCTGCATTCGAGGAACGGGGCAGATCAGAAACCTTGGTCGGGAGAAGGGGACTGGTTTCACGTGTTTCCTCCCTTGCACACTCGCTTTTAAGAGTCATATTAAGCACCACATTTCTTTCTTGGACATTGTCTTCAATTGTCTTTTTTCAAAACAGCCTCAACTGTTCAATAAAAATTTTGCAAATCAAAGCTGTTTTTTTTTTTTTTTTTTTTTTTTTTTTGTCAATCCAATTAAGTGAATATGGTAGTGTGCAGTCACAGGATTCGGTGAAGCAAACCTCAGGTGCGTGTACCGCTCCCATGGCAACATAAGAAGGAAAGTGGGGGTTCTGGAAATGTACCCACTAACCATCTGTTGTGTAAATGGAAATTGTCCCAACAGGCTCATGCATTTAAACATTTGGCCCATAGCTGATGGTGCTGTTTGGGACTGCTGAAGAGCTTTGAGAAGGAGGAAGGAGGAGTTCAGTGGAGGAAGAGTGTCACTGAGAGTGGCCTTTGAGGTTTGGTAGTCTGGTCCTATGACCTATGTCCTCTGTGTCTTATTTTCTATCTACAGATGCAACATTACCAGGTGGTCTCCTGGTTCTTGCCATGTCTTTCCCACTATACTAATGTAGACCAGGAAAAAAAAAAAAAATCCATCACTGCCTTATGCTGTCTTGTCAGGCGTTTTATCACAGCGTGATGGTTAAGGTGTTGTCAACTTGATCTGTTTAGTAATCCACAGAAATCCCTTTTGGGTGGGTGTCTGAGGTTGCTTCCAGGAAGGATTAACTGAAGGAGGCAGTCCTTCCCCCAGAGAGAGACGGCCCCTCTCAGAGGAGAACTTTATATAAGGAAGTGCTGGATGAAAAGAGCCCTTCCTTCCTTCCTTCCTTCCACTTGGCTGCCTGTGCTGCTTGCTGCCTTCCAGCGTGGACTGAAGACCAGCGTGACTGAAGACCCATGTGGATTGAAACCCGGTGGCTCCTCAGGAAGCCTTCAGGCCTCCAGTGCCAGATTGGAACTACAGAGACATTTGGCCACGTGGACTGAGCAGCTACTGGGTTCCTTGATTCTCAGGCCTGCAACTGCTATTGGACTACTGTAAATTAATCCAATAAATTCCCTTTTTAATTTAATTCATTCTAGCGGTTCTGTTCCTCTAGAGAACCCTGACTAATGTACTTTTTATATGTAAAGGACAAATATACAGAGAAAGAAATCAGGGAGGCTGTCCCATTTTTAATAGCAACAAGAACAACAAAACTAAATTCCTGAGAATAACACTAACTAAGGAAGTGAAACATCTATGTAATAAAAAACTAAAAGCACTCAAGAAATAAATTAAGGAGGACTTGAGGAAATGGAAAGACCTCCCATGCTGAAGGATAAGTAGAATTAATGTTGTGAAAATGGCAATTCTACCCAAAGCAGAAGTGGTTCTAGAGAAACAGAGTTGTGAGGATGGGTTTCTCTAGTGGGCTTGGTTATATCTGGAGTTGCCTTTCCAACTTCAGTGCTACTAAAGGCCCAGCGCTTTTAATGGAAATAAGGGGGGTACTAATAATCCTATGGTGTGAACTATTTAAAGGAGTCCATGAGATAGATGTATTTGGTGATCCTGAGTCTTGTGAAGAGCAAGGAATTTAGTGACTCTATATTAAAACATTTGAATATTGGTGGAAAGGTAAGACAAATGATGAGGTTGGTTGGTTGCTTCTAGAATCTCTGGACAAACTAGTGAGGGAACAGCAGAAGCTCAGAAAGGAAAATTTCAAACTTAAGACCCATATACATGATCTCAAGGTTCCTAAAGATGCCCTGGAGGACAGTCTCCTCTCTAGCCAGAACAGGGTTCAGATTGCAGAAAACCAAACTGAAGCTCTCATTGTGAGATTGGCTAACTTGGATCGTAATCTCAAATCCCAGGCTCACTGACTATGAGCAGTTAAAGTAAGGGCACTGACTGGAAAAGAGCAGGATCCTGTGACTTGGGATAGTGATGTATGTGAGGGAGACCCTGAAGAATCTCGGGACATTGAGCCCTCAGATTCTGAAGAAGTTGTTTTGCATGAGACTATGACCTCCCCTCCCTGAATCAAACCACCACACACAGCAATTAGTTAAGTAACTAATAAAACATCCACAGGCAAAATGAATGAGGGCTAAAAGCAGAATTTGGAGCAACAAAGAAAATCATGCTTGTTCATGGGGAAGTACTTGCCAGCTCTTCAGATTTTAACATTGTTAGTCGTATATTGGAACAATCCCACAAGATGGAAGGATAAGGAAAAACCTAGGTGCTCATGATCAGAATTAATTTCCATGATTATCTTAAATGAATTTACTTAGAATAAGAATCACAGGGCTGGAGAGATGGCTTAATGGTTAAGGCATTTGCCCTCAAAGCCAAAGGATCCTGGTTCAACTCTCCAGGACCCATGTAAGCCAGATCCACAAGGGACTGCATGCATCTGGAGTTTGTTTGCAGTGCCTGGAGGCCCTGACATGCCCATTCTCCTCTCCCCCCTCTTTCTTCCTCTCAAATAAATAGATAAAATATTTTTTAAATGCTTAGTTTAAAAAAAATAAGAATCACAAATGCTGTATTTTTCATCTATATTTTGAAAGACATTTCTAAAATGCTAAAATAACACTTAAAATTCAAAAGTATTAATCCATGTAATTAAATTTTTCAAGAGTTAACATTGAATGATGATTTTAAGTAAGCATAAATAATAAAGCATAGTTTATTAGCCCAATTTGACATAGAAATGATTATGTTTACCATAATGAGAGTAATTATAGGATTTTTTTCCAATTCTAAAATAATACCACAAGTTTCAAATTAATAATTATACAAAAATCATACACAAATTTAATTGCTGTATCACTTTAAATTAGTACATATTTTATTGATGATATTTTATGAGATTTAAGTTTTAAAAGAGGGCCATATTTTTTCTTTGACATGCACAACTTATTAAATTTGTCAAACAGTTTGAAATATGAAATACTTGTCTTAACAAAACTAAAACACTCATATTTTTATTCTAATATAACTGGATACTGAAATTCATTTTAACAGAGAAAATAAGTAAAATTATTCTGTACATACTAGGCCAATACAAGTAACAGGCACTATTAACTATATAGAAATTGACAGTAAGAACAATTTCCTTGGAAAACACTGGCATAATGGGAAACAGGAAGATATGTCTGAAATGGAGGTAGAGTTATATTAATAAAATGTAACAAATCACCAAGTTCAAATGATTTATATTGAAATTCATTCCTACAAGAAAGCCCAAGGAAATTATTTCTCAAGCAGTTGTATTTGAGTAGCATACTTACTACTACAGTATCATAATTCTGAAGCCATTCAGGCATAGAGTAGGGTAGTTAGAACATTTTATTAGGGAATTTTTGAATGATAATTAATCTAATTTCTGATAAATTTCATAGAAATGGTCTGGAGTACAGATACTAATCCTCAAAAATTTAGCACTTGTAGCTTTTTCAGAATGTAGTTTAACTGCTAGTCCATATCTATCTATTATCAATGTGCCAATCAGTGAAGCTGATGGTAGTGTCCGTTAGAGGAAGAAACCTCATGTATGGTAGTAGTAGGTGTCTCTAGTGTGCAATAGGTATGGTAAACAAACTTACTAAGGCACAGCTCCATGGAAATGTCATGAAACCCATATAAATATGTGAAAATATCTTTCTAGTTCAATACACCCTAAATGCTTAAAACTTTTACACCATTATTTATAGCTTAATCCATTTTTCTCAGTCGAAATACAGATGTCCAGTTCAGGAAAGAAAGACCCTAGGGAGCTACCCTTAGTGTTTGAAAAATATTACTGTTTTTCCTGTGCTTCTTGATAATATTAGCAAGTCCATGTTGATTAAAATATTGGATTTGAAAAAGGCTTATTTGAAATTCAAAACTTACGATTTATTTCAAAAACACTTAGCCCTTACCATAAGACAATCCAAAGCCCCACAAGTTAGGGGATGGTTGATCTATCTAGAACATAACTTTGACATTTTAAAGAATAGAGACAATTAAAATTCAAAATGTAAATTAACTCAATTGTATGCCAAAATCTGCATAGAATCCCATTCAACACAAAAAACATGGCTCACGTATGATGTAAAAAGTAGTATATACATACTACTATGCATTGGAAGAGAATAAGCTTTTAAAGTTGCATTGAGAGATAAGTTATGACAACATGGGCAATTAAAACAGTATGTACTCCTTACACTTGCCAGACTACAACAAACCACTGACCTCCAACAGTGCTAGAACCCTCATGAACATAAAAATGAGTAACATTTTCCATTCTCTGTCAATTTAAGCTAGTGATGTTTATGTGGATTGCCTTGACTAACCATGTGAGAAATAATGTTTATAATTTCCCATAGATGTGTTAATATCCAATTAGCTACTATGCATGTTTTCTTTCTACTGCTTCTGTTCTTGAAGAGGCTACAGTTAGAATATAGCTCTATCAGTCCAAATTCTTAAACATCTCAAATGAGCAGAGACCCTCAATGCATTTACTCTGGATTGGTCCTCTACACACATTTCTTTTTATGTGAAGCCACCTATATGCCTACACAGCTCTTTCAGAAGACATAACCAGCTTATCCTGAATGACGAAGCAAAAACTGAGTCATGAGATTCTAGTTAATAAAATGTTCAGAACATGAGGAGCTAGGCACAGACATAAAAACAGAGACAGTCAGGGCATGTTAAACATAGACTATATGATCTGACCTGTCATTTTATTTTCATTTTAACATTATCCTAACTTGGTGGGTGTTATAGTTACCTTCTTGTTGCTGGAATAAAGCTCCTAACCAAAAGCAGCTAGAGGGAGGAAAGTTTTAAATTTTGGCTTATAATCTTGGGGAGAAGCTCCGTGAGAGCAGGAACCGAGGCTGAACACCACTTCTGCCAGAGAAAGTGGCAAACGGCAGCAGGAGAGCCGCTGATGTCTCTGACGAAGTAGGAGTTAATAGACCTCAAAGTCTACCCCCCACCGCTCCTCCAGGGAAGGGACCACCTCCCAAATGGCCATCACCTGGGTACCAACCGTTCAGAACACAAGAGTTTATGGGGGAAAACTACTGCAAATCACCACAGTGCTTTTTTTTTTTTTTTAACATGCTTGCCACTAGAAAGAAACGTGACTACTGATAATCATTAATATGAATTATGCCACAGCAAATAGATGATACTTCTAATATATTAAGCTCAATAATGTATGTAATCAACATTATACAAGACATAACGAAATATTGAACAAAGAGTTTTACAACTAGTTATATCAGTCACAAGCATGCAAATGGGGATGGACATAATAGTGTTTCAGACAAGAAACTGCTGCGTGTAGAAGGTGATGTTGAAGTAGAGAGTATTGAAGGTTACTTGAGCATCTTATGACAGTCATAGCAATGTTCTATCTTACGTCATGTTGCTGAGAGAAGAAATGCTTGGAGAGAGACAAGGGAAGGAAATGCTTTGTTCGCACTTAGGCCATTAGAATCTTGGCTGAAAATAAAAGTATTAAATTCAAGACAATGGCTGGTAATGGAAAAGAGATAGTTGTCTCATGAGGATGTAAACTGGCCACACTGGTATGTTTTCATACATAATGTTTCCAATGATGACTATAATTTTATCACTTCACTGAAAGAGTAGATGTACTGAGGGTTTAGAGTCTTAGACTTGAAAACATAATCCATAAAGGAGAAATGGAACCCAGGGAACTAGTGCAGAGAAGAGGCCCGGGAATACAAGAAAGAGATAATCCAAAGCACTGGGACACGAAACAGGCATGGGTACTCCCATAGCCCACGGCAGAATACAGTGCCAGTACCATCCAGCAGGGGAACGACAGGAACCTGCGTTGCTGCTCGGGTTGAATCCTGCCCAGAAACTAACCCGAGTTGTCATCTTTAGTTGAAGTCTTGAATTCTGAATCCTGCATCTAAATAGTTAATTTGCGACACACAAAAGAAGACAAAGATTCAGCCTTCCATGAGTTCATATTTTACAGAATATTAAGATGAGCAACCCTCAAAGATGATGTTTTATGAGCAGTATGCCTTGTGTTTGCCTAAATTAAAATCTGGGGAATTAAACCCTGCCACCAGGAATACTTTTTATTTCTTTAGATAAGATGTCTATAACAAAGATGACCGAACAGGTGTTAAATGAACACCATAATATAATTAAATCATACAGGTAAATTGATTCCACAAATTGCTCTCAAAAGTACCTTGGATCTCAGTGCTGACTTTGGTGTGCACATGTTCTGGGTTTGTCATAAGGATAATGAGATGCATGGGAACTTCAAAATCAAATGAATATTTAAAGTGGCCTTTAGGGAAATCCTGACTCGGAATTCATTCCAATAATTAATTCAAAGGTCATATAGTTGACAGACTAATAAAATATATAGCATAACCGAAACAATTGGCCATTAAGAACTCTAGGTCAAGTGCTCATCTCCATTCTAGACTTAAGACAATATTGTTTAAAAGGAAAAAAAAAATGGACTTTTCTCCAAGGAAACAGAATATATTTCCATTTTTACATCTGTTATCTCAGAATGAAAAAGTCAAAAGTCTATATACCCTTTGAAACTGTCAAACTATATTTTTACCATTTCATTAGAAATGATCCACAATTCTTCAAGGTTCGGAATCTATCATTCAAAACAGCATTGATCTACCTGACTATGTCATAGTATTCTCCATTTATATGTGTATTACATCTTTTAAAAATATTTATTTATTTATTAGAGAGGTAGAGAATGAGAGAGAATGGGTGTGCCAGGGCCTCCAGTTACCTCAAGTGAATTCCAGATGCATGCACCACCATGTACATCAGGAGCATATGGGTACTGGGGAATGGAGCGTGGGTCCTTAGACTTCGCAGGCAAGTGCCTTAACCACTAAGCTTCTCTCCAACCTTGTATTACTTTTATTCTATAAAAGCAACTAGAGGGGCTGGAGAGATGGCTTAGTGGTTGTTTGCCTGTGAAGCCTAAGGACTCTGGTTCGAGGTTTGATTCCCCAGTACCCATGTAAGCCAGATACACAAAGCGGTGCATGCATCTGGAGTTCGTTTGCAGTAGCTAGAGGCCCTGGTGTGCCCATTCTCTCTCTCTCTGTTTCTCTCTCTCTCTCTGCCTCTTTCTGTCTGTCACTCACAAATAAATTAAAAATAATAGTAATAATAAAAAATTTAAAAAGCAACTAGAAACAAACAAAAAAATCTTCACTATAGAAAAATGTTCATTGAATTTATCAGAAACCTGTTGGAAATTACTTAAAATACTTTTTTTAGAAAGTCATGATTAGTTATACCAAGCAAGACATATATATTTACCTGATACTACTACTCAAATTCCTTTCCATATACTTCACAGACTAACATTCACTGTAAATCCCTTGAAACTGACAATATAGAAAAATACACAGCTTTTAAATTGAATTATTTTTTCATTGTCTCTTCTGATTACATTTCAGTCGAAAATTATTTTCCTTATTTTCATCAAAATGTAGCAAAAATAAACTGACCTTTGACAATCATGTCTTTGATGTTCATTCTATTCTTCATTTAATTTAATTTAATGAAAATGCTTCCCTTTTTTAGATTTATTTTGTAACTATGTATCCAGCTGTACTGAGATATTGAGGACAGTTGTTATCTAATTATTTTCCATCTCTATGTCTAAGGCACAATCTGTCATTCCTTCATCTGGTTGAGTTCCAATTAACTCGGAAATTCTGAAGGCCCTTTAAGATGTATTTTAGGTTCCTTCAAAGAATCTTCTGTTATTCTTTGAAGTAACATATTAGTGATCTCAAAATAGATCTTAAGATTCTCTTTTCTATTATTCCCATTTATAGAATGTTAATTGGCTGACTATCAGCTATCAAGAAATGGCTGTCTGGATTAAAGGAGAAATGATACTTTTGCATAACTTCTAAACGCAGGCGTCCTGTAAGCAGGCTTGCTCAAAAGAGTGATCATTTATTACGCAATGTATGTCTGTTCCTGTCATCATCGTATTTCTTTCATTAATGATTTTAGACTGTCCCCAAATACTTCATATATAAGCTAGAAATATCCCAATAACTAATATAGATGGTAGTAATATGACAAGGATCAATAAAAACAATAAAGTCAAATGTTGTTTTAAGACTCTGTTTGCCAAAGAAGTGATTTAAAATGTGCAATGCCAATAATATTCAACATTGTGTAAAGAAGCGTCATCTACCTGAATCTCTGACTAATAGCAGATGGTGAGCGGGAGGCTCTGTCAGTCGCTGACTAGAGAAACTGGCAGCCCTGACACAGAGCAGTAGAAATACGTGTGTTTATTGAGTATCTAGTTCCCTGGTAACTAAAGCGGAGGAAATTCCATTAAAATGTTTTCGTGACACATTTTTCACAGCTATCAACTGGTATTTTCTGCTCAATCTCTCCAGTTACTCAACATGATGATTTCCCAGGGGTCATATCCACATCACACCGAGACAGTTGGATCTCGTTACCTGAATCTGCAAAGAGCTTAGACTGCGTCTCAGTGCATAATAATCCTCTCTTTGTCCCCATCCACTAAAGGAAAATTCCAAAGTTCAAAAGAATGTATTGACTTCACAGTACAACATATACGTTAAAATTAGTGTAAAAGTAAACATTAACATAGCAGCAGTTTCAAAGTTCATGACTTCCAATGATTAAATGAATTTGGCAAAGGGTGATTTTCATGCACCATGTCAAATAGTTGTTTTCCTTCCAAAGCAGATAAAAGATTCTGGGTTGATTTTATCTGCCTATAGAAATATTATAATGGAAGTAAGGTAAAGCTTAATTTTATGCTTAGTTTGAGTTTTTCAGTGTGTTGACATAATAGATACTATGAATGGACACTAGAAATGTGTTTAGTTTTTTTCTAAACTGAGGCTATGGATTTCTTTATATTATATATGAATAAATCTAGAAATAAAGGTAAAGATGTCAAAAAACTATTTTTTTCTTATTTCTAGTACTTTTAAGTATTTTATAGTAATATAAACATTGTGGGAGTAGCTGTAGCTGTTTTTTTTTTTTTTTTTTTTCCCCTTGAGGTAGGGTTTCACTCTAGCCCAGGCTGACCTGGAATTGACTATGCAGCCTCAGGGTGTCCTGGGACTCAGGGTGATCCTCCTACCTCTGCCTCCCTAGTGCTGGGATTAAAGATGTGCTCCACTACACCCAGCCTCTCTGGTTTTTTAATTTATTTTCTTAACCCCAAACTCACTCATTTATTTTTTTATTTACTTACTTATTTATTTGAGACAGGCAGAGAGAGAGAGAGAGAGAGAGCGAGCATGCCAGGGCCTTCTACACTGCTGAAAACTCCACAGACTCGCAGCACTTAGTGTGTCTGGCTTTGGGTGGGCACTAGGCAATTGACCCCAAGCCATCAGGCTTTACAAGCAAATCACCTTTATCCACTGAGCCATCTTTCAAGCTCCGGAACTCACTTATAAAGACAGAGTTGATAATGAAATAAATATTAGTCCCACTGTTACTGAATTATATTGGCTAAACATTTACAGCATTTTGAAACTTTAGCTTTTGTTTGTTTTATTATTTTTATCTTTTTATTTTTACATGTAATTGGGCATATGGATGGTATCTTTAATGCTTCAATATATAAACCAATAATTTAATTATACTTCATAACCAATTTCACATTACAAAAACCATAAGAAAAACTGTTCTACCCTTTCTTATGAATTTCTCAGCATACACTAACATACTTATTTACTCAAAAATTGCAGATACTGCCAGGCGTGGTGGCACACACCTCGGGAGGCAGAGGTAGGAGGATCACTGTGAGTTTGAGTTCGAGGCCACCCTGAGATTACAGAGTGAATTCCAGGTCATTCTGGACTAGAGTGAGACCTTACCTCGAAAAAACAAAACAAAACAAAACAAAACAAAATGCATATACAGAAAATGCCACCATAATTCATTGCACATTAATTTAATACATCTGATCAACTTTTTAAATTAGGGTGTCATCTCCCCTCTAAAAATAATATTGACCCATATTCAAGTCTAGCATCATGAGACTTGTTCTATCATTTGGGAAAAGAACAAAAGGATCCTTGTAACAGTTAAGGATGTAGAGGTGGGGTCACCCTATGCCACCAGATATGCTCTGAATCCAATGACAAGTCTTTCTGAGGCAGAGGGCATCATTGGCAGAGAGAATACGATGCCTTGAAGGTGGAGCCCAGCACCGCAGTGACCGGGCTTCAGCCCCCCCCTCCCGACCAAGAAATGCCGCATGGACCACACCTACACACCTACAAGGTGAGGAACGACTAGCCCTCACCCGTGGGAAGAGGGTGAATCTGTGTTGCTGTAAACTACCAAAACTGTGTTACTGTGGATTTCCAGCTCCGATCCACTCTTCTGGTTTCTGCGTTCCCAGGTACAGCCAAATGTGGTTCAAAGTGCTACTTACAAAATTTTATAACACAATGTTTCACAAGTGTTAAATCTTGTGCAATTCCAAAGATCCTTATGAAATCTCACCCCGCTGTATTCATTTCAGCCTGAATGTTCAGGGCTCAGTCTTGATTTCTTCCCATGTGCAATGAAATGATACAATCCAACCACCTATTAGTCACTTAGTGGCCACATTGTTTATCAAACTAACTTTCTGGTATTTTAATGATTGTGTTCCAGGAATTCCTATTTTACTTAATATTCACTCTGAAATGCAAGAGTGGTGATGTTGTCGGCAAGTTCTTAATGCCAAAGAGAAGGTCAGGAAGCATGCCAAGCGAAACAGCGGAAGTTCTTGACAATAAAGGATAATAGGAGCAGAAATCCCAAGGTCACTAATATCTACGGTAAGATCAAATATATTCTTAAACTTGTGAAGAAGGAAAAATAAATACTACTAGTTCTGCTATCTCACATCAAAGTGCAAAAGTTATGGCCACAATATAAGTGCTTAGGTTAATGGGGAAAAGTCATTTAATTTGTTTATTGTTGCAATCAGGTTCATATTACTGACCAAGAGCAGCTTGTGGGGAAAAAAAAAAAAAAGGTTTATTTTGGCTAATAGACTTGAGGGGAAGCTCCATGATGGCAAGGAAAAATGATGGCATGAGCAGAGGGTGGTCACCACCTCCTAGGCACCATCAGACAGGAAACATCAACAGGAGAGTGTGCCAAACACTGGCAAGGGGACACGGCTATAACACCCATAAGCCAGCGCCCAACAATACACTGCCCCCAGAAGGCATTAATTCTCAAACCACCATCAGCTGGGAACCTAGCATTCAGAACACCTAAATTTATGGGGTACACCTGAATCAAACTACCACATTTATGTATATACAAGAGATGAATATAGTCTATATGAAATTTGGTATTATCTATGATTTCAATCATCAAGTGGGCACCATGGAATATATCCCAACTGTTTTCACCTTTTTACTACAGGCGTAAAGCACCCAACCAAAAGCAGCTGATGGAAGGAAAATATTTTTGGCTTACAGTCTCAAGGGGAAGCTCCGTGGTAGCAGGTAAAATGACGGCAAGAGCAGAGGCTCCACATCACCTACACCACGGAAGGCGGAAACCCACAGTGGGTGAGTGAGCCAAACCAACGCTGGCAAGATGGGGACTAATAGACCATCAAGGTCCACCCATAGCAACGCACCTCCTCCAGAGAGGCTCCATTTCCCAACTGGCCATCAGCTGGGCATCAAGCAGTCAGAGTACATGAGTTTATTGGGGACACCTAATTCAAAGCACCACAATCCCCAATGAAAAAATTGCTATTGGAGTCTCAGGAAATTATTGTACCTATCAGTAGTGTGAACACTTAGAGTTTGCATGAAATGCAACCAATATAATTGTGATTTTAACAAATGAAAGATGTTATAGTGCTGGCCCAAGGGTAGTGTGGCCTTGTGCATATGTGGTGGATATCAACCTGAACACTAAACAGACATAAGTCTTGACGCTGTCTTAGCATTGCTGGGAACTGAATGGAAAGGTGAATCATGACCAGCAAAGTGTCAGTTCCCAGCCCAGATAGAAGAAACAATTCCATTCACATTGTATGCCATGAAGGTATTCTGAAATCCATTTATGGACAGAAATTATTGCCTCCCTTGGTCTTTGATTGATTCCCTCCTCCGTACCAAAGGCACATTATTTACGTGGAAAGCAGTAGTGCAGATCCTGTGACCTCACAGAAAATAGACTCCCACCCTACCTGCAAATGCCAGTCACCTGCTAGAGGGAATATTCCCAACTGACACACAAGTTGAGAGTTGGAAAATGAGAAATCAGTGTGGGTTAGCGCAGCAGCAGGGTTCTGGACGTGAGGTGAGTGCAAAGCCGGTGGATCTAGAGGGTAAAGGAAAACATGCAAACATGTTGCAGGGAGACAAACAAATTCAGAGCTCTGAAGTGGCTGGGAGCACAGTGTGCGATTGCCTGGGCTTGAAGTTCTGCATCTTGTGGGCAGGAAATGGGTATCAATGTTCACTAAAACCAGACACAGCTTTCATGGAATGAAATAAAACAAAACCCCAAGAAGGTACCAACACATGATGTATCCATACAAAGTATGTTCTTAATAAAAACAAAAAAATCAGTTTTATTAGTTAGTCATTTCCATAATAAAAATAAAATAAAGTGTGAATCAATAGGTTTCTCTCTCCATCTCCCACCACCCACCCAAGTGTTTTAAGCACATCAGTCACCAGAAAATGCAAACCAAAAGACACAGAAGAATATCCTAGTGACTACTCAAAGTCCTTAATAATATACTAGTTTCTCTTCTACAGCTCTATATAGTCCAAGAAATCTTACAAGTATGACAATGTGCTTAAGCATTCTGTATAAAGAATATCAGTCTTGGGGTGGTCACATACCTCCTCATCTCAGCATGGCTCGAGATTTGAGGAAGTTTCTTGACAACATTGTAAATAAAACTCAGCATAAAATGAATATTTCTATATCAACAAGCATGGAGAATATTAAAATACTTCTGGAAGAAAACACTTATCTACCCACTTTCTAGCCATCCCTGCTTCATTTTGTTTTTAGTAGCTGATTGTTTATATAATTCCTCCCATATACCTAAACCCTAATTTCTTTGAGGTAAGTGACTTTCAAAAAGAGGGCTTCCATCTCAGAGGGGTATCGAATGCCCTAGAAACAAAAACTCAAGTCGCAGTGAAACTCATTGGCTAACATGCACCACAGTTTTATTACTTGCTTTTATTTTGAGATCTTATTCATCATTCTTTTACAAGCTCCTCCCTCAAGTTTTCAAAAACAATCAAACATGTTTTAAACACTGAGTTTCACACCTTGGTATTTTATCATTTGAATGCCCGTCTGCACAAACAGAGCGTTACTTGAACAGGTAAATCCCCGCATCTTGAAGAGTTACAGCACATGAAGGAAGACCTTTCCTGAGTAAATGCATTCACTTTAAGAATGCCCTCTAAGAACTCTGCGGCGGTTATCTTCTCATCGCTGGGAGGAAACACTTGAGCAAATGCATCTCATGGAAGGAAAGGCGTTTTGGCTTGCAGTTTCGAGGGGAAGTTGATCATGGTGGGGAAAGCATGGCAGAGACGGAGCTGGGCACCACATCTCCAGAAAGTCAGGAAGGAAGTCGTCATAGTACTGAGCTGGGAGCTGGGAGCTGGGCTGAGTTACCTTAAAGCTGGGCCCCAGCAACACAACATATCCAGCCAGGCTCCACACCCCAAATTTCCACTAGCTAAAGACCAAGTATTCAACACACTTGGCCTATGGGGGATATCTCATGCAAACCAATACTTATACAAAGGTATATTATATTAAATTTTAAAAATTTATTTATTTATTTATTTGAGAAAGAGAAGAAAGCAGATAGGTAGGTAGATAGAGAAAGAACAGACATGCCATTGTCTGACTCCACTGCAAACAAACTTCTGATGCATGGGCTGCCTTTTACATCTGGCTTATGTGGGTACTAGGGAATTGAACCTGGGTCCCAAGGCTTTGCAGGCAAGCACCTTAACAGCTAAGTCATCTCCCCAGCGCCGTTATATAATTTTAAAAAAAATGTATTTTCAATATTTTACTCAAAGAATTAAACCATCTATGACTCATTCTTCAAAACAAGATAAGTTGGAGATGTCTGTGAGCTGAGTGAGATAAACATGCAATAATCCTATTCTGTTATTAAGTTTTTGGCCTCGAGAAAGTCCTTTTGGAAGCCAAATTCACAAAGCCAACTGGAGCCGTCCCTGACTCCCAGTGTGCCCAATGATAAATTCAGATCTTCTGCCCTCTCTGCCCTTGCCCATAGTAACTACCCAGCACTAGATTCTTTCTGGTTATGGCCATGTCTGAGTCTCTTAAAATCATTGCTGTGCAGCGCTGGCAATAATTACTGACAATGGCTTATTTAACTGAAAGAATTACTAAGCAAAATTTGTATTCAACTTCAACAAGTGAAGAAAAATGGAGATCAATACAATGGACTTTTTAACTCCTTCCAGGAAGTTTAAATAGTAATTTAACACATGTTTAAAATTCTTATCTGATAATCATTGCTATCCTTCTATTTATGTATATTTTCATTTGGGAAATGTGTCTATCATCATTCTTCTCTGTATACTAGTATCTTAGCCAGGAAAACCCAAATGAGTTCTTGGATTAACAGTGCTTTAAAAATCAGTGTGAAACCAGTATGCTTTAATTTGTTTAATAACTTAATCATACCATGAATACTTATGAAGTACTCACCATGCACTAAAAGCTTGTTAGCGTCATCACAGGTGCCATTGTATTAGTAAGTTGCACAGATGCAAAAATCTTAGCCATTATTTATATGTAGTCAGCTGGTACAAAAATAAACATTCTACAAAATCAGGGCATGCAGACCTTAAAGAAGAAGCATTGATATTAAAAATTTAAGCACCGGCTGATTAGATGGCTCACTGGTTAAAGGTGCTTGCTTGCTAAGTGTGTTGCCCCAATTCCAATTCCCCAGTACCATGTAAAGCCAGACGCACAAAGTGACAAATGTATGAAGTTCATTTGCCATGTCAAGAGGCTATGGTGTGCCCGTATTCTCTCTCCTCCTCCTCCTTCTCCTCCTCTGTTTCTCTCTCTCTTCACAAATCAATGATCAAATAACTTCTTGATAGTTTAAAAAATAAAGCAAGAAGCCGGGTGTGGTGGCGCATGCCTTTAATCCCAGCACTTGGGAGGCAGAGATAGGAGGATCTCCGTGAGTTCGAGGACGCCTCGAGAATACAGAGTGAATTCCGGGTCAGCCTGGACTAGAGTGAAACCCTACCTCAAAAAAACAAAAATAAAATAAAATAATAAATAAATAAATAAATCCAGGGATAGGACAATTAAAATGTAGAAATGGCGTAAACATTTGAGGGACAGACTAAAGCCTGCCTGAAAGAATTCTTGCTGTCAAAAGTGAAGGATGTGAGAGAGAATTCTTCCAAATAGTTGTCAGGCCATGGACTTATGAATGCAAAGTGATGCTTTGAGGGACGACTATGGGCAACTGCTTTTTGGATGTGTGTTTATTGGAATGTAAAGAAAGGATCTGTGTGCAGTAGGAAAGATTAAGCCAAGTAGGTAATAGACAAAGGGGCAAATTACAGAATTTGTCTAAAGTCTTCCGAGAGGTTATATGAAAGTTATAAGAGGGCATGAGGCAGAAAAGTCTGCAGAGCTTGCCCAATGCTCGAAAGAATCAGGATGCCTGGTCTGTTGGAAGGAAGTGGAAGCAATAGAAGGGTAGAGTGAGGCCACTCTGGAACCTTCTACATAGCAATGCGAGTGTAGTGTGACAGCACCTTGGGTTAAACTGGGACCTACATCGTGAGAAGATGGGATTTGACTTTGGACATGACTTTCAAAGACAGTGCTAAGATGTCTGGAGGCAGGAGGCATCAGCAACACAGACTGTAAAGTTTTTGGCTTGGGCCATTGGCAGCGAAAATAACAGGAGCTTGACTGAGGCAGAATGTTTTTAAATACGTAGATGTGTCACATAGAGGAACGTAGTCAAAGGGATTTTCATTTCCTGTTTAATTCTTTTCGAAAATGTCTAAAAGGCCCGTGAACTGTTGTAGCGATCAGGTGAGCATTAAAATAACATATAACATTGTACATATAAAAATGTTGGTATATGTTTAGTAAAATAATTTGGTACACAGTTACAATTAAAAACATGATATTTAAAAACACTTCAATAGTATAAGGAAGAGTTTGATGCAGTGAATGAACACAAGTTTTACAGAGAAATTGGATATGAATATTGGATTAGTTTTTGTTGGATATTTTACCTTAGACATATTACACATAAGGTTTAACATTTCTCTTAAAATGCTAAGTATTCATGTAATAGGTCATTATGTGATTACTATTATTTAAAGTAACATTAAATATTGCAAATAGAACACTAAATACAGTGACTGTGCAGAATAATAAACAAAATTATACTAACTACCATATGGCAAGCAACAATGATAATAACGAAAAAGTTTTAAAAATACTTTGCTGGAGGATTTCTCAGTGGTTAAATGTGCTTCCTGTGCAAGCAGGAAGGGCCAGACAGAGTCCAGAGCACCGAGTTCTAATCTCCATAGCCTTCATAACAGCTGGGTGCGGTCATGCTGTGAGGTCGCCCAAGCTCTGCAGGGGAACAAAGGCCTGGTATTCTTCAGAGCCCTGCAGGCTTCGGAATTAGTAAAAGGTAACTCTGCTGAAAACAAAGCCAATCCAAGGAGTGGAGGAGTTCTCCCTTCCTCTCAGGTACGGTCCCCAGGAGAGGGACCACTGCTGCTCCGTGAGGGCGCATACACACACACACACACACACACACACACACACACACACACGGCTGCGCCACGCGTACATTACACACAAACACGTGCACATGCACAAACAAAATGTAAAAATTTTACAAAAGGGATGACTGCACTACTTAATATAATGAACATTATCGTGATACACAATTAATCATTTGATCCAAAGAGGAAACCTCTACATTGGAAACTTATCCCATTGCATGGTGACCAAAATGAAATTTGTTGTAGGCAAATAATTTGAAGGCAAATACTTTACAGGAAGCAAACAGATAGCTATTTGAGAGATAAAACCATCTGAAGACACAGGTTGAGGCCTGAGGCCAATGGGCTATATTATATCCGTCATGACCCAGAAAGCTTCAAGCCTTCCTTGAGCCATCAAATCCCCAGAATATTAGAGTTAATGCCTTTTCACAGTTATTGGATTTAACTTTGGGGCAAAGCCCAGGACAGAAAAACTAAATTATAAAAAATACCTGACCTAGACATTTGGAGATAGCTTTAAAGATGACTTTAGCTAAGGCTGAAAAGACTGGAATCTGAAAATGTGATAAACCTGATTTTTCACAGATTGTGAGACGTTAGCAAGTAACAATTATTAAATGATGGAGACAATGCTTGATCTATTGCTTCTTAAATTTAGCACTTACTTGCCAGGCTATCTCTGATGGTTAAATTATATGTCAATTTGATTAAGATATGGTGTCCATGTCGCTGGTCACAGTACTAATGTGGCTATTGTGCTGAATATGTATCCTTTATGTGCCCAACATTTGCGATCAGTTGAATTAATGCAAAACACATGAAATATGATAATTAGATAGGTCTCATCCAATTAGGGAATAACAAGTGCTAAGCATTCCTAGAAAAGTAGAAATGAAACTTTGCTGGGGAGATGGCTTAGCAGTTAAGGCACTTGCCTATGAAGGCTAAGGAACCATGTTCTACTCTCCAGATCCCATGTAAGCCAGATGCACAAGGTGATGCACACATGTAAGGTTGCACATATATACAAGGTGGCACCCGTGTCTGCAGTTTGATTGCAGCTGCTGGAGGTGGTGGTGCCAATTCTTTCTCTCTCTCTCTTATAAAAAGAAAAAGAAAAGAAAAGAAAAGTAGAAACTTTGGCTCAAGACTGTTAGTGATGGCTAATATTGTCAATTAGATAGAGCCTAGAAATAGCTAGGAGACAAATCTCTAGGTATGTCATTGAGGGAGTCTCTATGTTAGGGCACTTGAAGTAGTAAGACCCACCCTCAGTGTGGCCCCAGGCTGAAAGAAAGAAATGAGAAGCCAAGAGGAGACCAGCATTCACCTTGGTCTGCTCCCTCACTGCCTAAGAAATGCGCTCAGCCACCCCAGGCTCCTGTCCCTGTGGGTTCTTCCCCATGATGGCCTGCATCTCCTTGAACCTTAAGTTGAAATAAACCCATCTGCCTTTGAGCTTATTTGGGCAAGTGTTTTGTCACAGTGAGAAAAGTACTAAATACATTGTAGCAGAGAAATCCTGTGTGAGTTTCCCGCCTCTCTGCACTTAGAGTTTAGATGTGCCAGTCCTCAGAACTAAATGAGCTAATTCCTTAATGTAAGTTTCTTCAAAAAAATAAAGTTTAACATATAAGTGCAGATTAAACTATTAATATTATTTATTTATTTACTTGCAAGGAGACATAGTTAAGAGAGATTGAGAGAGAAAGAGGAGAGAGAGCAAACGAATAGGCACAGCAGGGCTCCCAGCCACTGCAAAGGAACTCCAGATGCATGTGTCACTTTAATGCACATGGTTACTGGCCACTAGGGAATGAAGGCTGGGTTGTGAAAGCCATCTCTCCAGCCTTATTCTTAAATATTTTAATGATGAAATTGTTATGTTTAAGTTGTAGGTTTGGCTGATTTATTAAAATATCTAATAAAATAAGAGAAGTCTGGTGTAACCCTACTAGTGACATCAGTGAATGATCTTAGAAATGTCTAGCAAGGCAGTTTAACCTGATGGTCAATTCTTATAAATTGGTAGGGCGAGATTATAATCGGTACTACCAAAAATAACAGAACTGAGTAAATTTGACTGCTCCCATGGAAACAATTGACTAAAGTTAAAACAGAAAGATCAGTTCAAAAGAGACAATACACATGAATAGTGGTGGTAAACATGAAAAAATGTGCTTATTAACATGAGGACAAATAAAGATCGTGGTGATTTTTTTTATTTTAACATTCACAAATTAGGTTTTAATAGTTAAGCCTGTTTTGAATATATTTATAAAAATACTATACTTGATTAAATAATTAGTAAAATTGCTCTAGGCATTGGAGGGAAAACATGCATTTCTGCACAAAAGGGAGAAAATTAATAAGAAATGTAAGGAAAAGATGAACAAGGATGCACAGCTCCACTCAGACCTCAAGGAAATAAAGTACTGAGATCCACGTACAGAAGCAACTCTTGTTCATTAGAAAATAATAGGGTAAGAGATCATTCCTTTCCAAAATGCAAGGGCTGTGGAATTATTGAACATGGTTGGCCATGCAGAATTAAACTCCACAAGAAAAGGAGAAAAGACTTAAAAGTAATGTGTACTATAGTTAAGACATTTTTTTCCTAAAGATTACTATAAACAAAAGCAATGATTTCACAGTTTTAATGCTGAATATTTCGAAAGTTGAAGAAAAATATCTCGTCACTGTGTTCTGCGTATAGTTGTACTGAGAGTTTGCATTATTTCTGTTGATAGCTTTTAAGCTGATAAAACAAATCTATAGCTTCACATCACTATTACGGCTAGCTAACGTTCTATACCTATCATACATGTTTGGATTATGTGTATGCTAAGGTCTGTTTCCTCAGTGACATTGAAATGATTCAACATAAAGACAGATTTCCAAGTAAGTGGCGTAAGTGCTGAACTGTGACAGTCACTGCGCTTGCAGGCTGCGTCCAAATTCTGCCACTATCATTACTACCAATGGATTAAGGTCAAATGCATTGTGTTTTATCCAAGTAAAAAGTGAAAAATGTTAAATTTATAAACATATGGAAAACATTGTGGCTTTTCTAATTTGCTGTTCTAGTAGAGCTCTAGTAACTAAAAAAAAAAAAATTCACATTTTTGATGAGTCATAATAACAAATAGACATGACACAACACCATGGTTTTGATTTGCATTTTCCTAACTATTAGTGATATTGGACATATTTTCTCATGTCTTGTAGCCTTGTCACAACTTCTTTGGAGACTTGTCTATACTATTCTTTCCAACATTTTACTCTATTTCTTTGAGTCTTGTTACTGAGTTGCAGGCATTTCTTCTGTTTCTTGCCTATTAATCTCACATAAGGTAAAGAGCTCACAAACATTATGCCCAAGTCCACAAGTTTCACAAGTTGCCTTTTAATTTCTTTGCTTCTTTTTTTTCTGTACAGAAGATTTTATTTTGCTGTACTGACACATGGTTATTTTTTCTTTCTTTTGCTGCCTGATCTTTTGTTAAGATATAGAAATTAATCACTGTCAAGTCCAAAGTACAAAAAATATTACATTCAATTTACTTATAAGAGTCTGATAATTTCAGAAATACACTTATGTTTTTACAAAATGTATTTG
This sequence comes from Dipus sagitta, assembly GCA_036346955.1. Classification (NCBI taxonomy): domain Eukaryota; kingdom Metazoa; phylum Chordata; class Mammalia; order Rodentia; family Dipodidae; genus Dipus; species Dipus sagitta. The sequence goes on from CM070787.1 coordinate 6,385,982, forward strand.
AAATGACTACTTTGCATAATCTTTATGAGAAAGCCCAGGAAATCTTGGTGATTGTTGGTGGGAATATGAACTGGTGGAGATACTATGGAGCAATATAGAATTTCCCTAAACACATATAAAGCTACTTTGTGACACAATAATCCCTCTTTTGGATCTATACCAAAGGAAAGGAGCACCTCATAGCAAAATCTACAAGATCATGTTCATCTAACATTATTTATAGCAGCCAAGGTATGCCAACAACCTAAATGTCTATCCACGGATAAACAGAGAAGGAAACTGCAGAACATATAAATATATAGAGTGGAACATTATATAGCCTTAAAAAGAGATTGTGCCATTTCCAATAGCATAGATAAATTTTAGGAGGGTGCTATTTTCCATGTGTGATATCACTTATAGGTGAAATTTTAAAATATTGAAACTAGAAACAGAATTTAAAAAGTAATGGTGAGTTATAATACAGAGTTCTCTAATGGGGATATACAGGGGAAAGTTATAAAGTTACGGAGTTTGAATATCTGAGGATCTAATGTACAGTATGATGACTATGGTGACTGGAATATGCAATGTCACTCATAGCCTTATATATTTGTAATTAAGTCCTGATACTCAGTTCACAGCTGGTTGCAATTTGAACCTTGCTGGGCTTTGGAGTGTTACAGCCTAAGCTCCCCTTTCCAGAGCTACATCACTCTTGCTTTTACCTTCGCACTTGTGTTCAAGATGAGGGCCTCAGCCTCTACTCTGCCATTCTTTCCTTGCTATGAGGAAACTTCCTCTAAAGACTGCAAGTGAGAATAAACTCCTACCACCAGCTGCTTTTGAATTAACTAATGAGACAGTGACTGAGACAAAGACCATTGCAGGGTATATTTGCAACAAGAGTGATTATAAATTCTTTAACAGACACTCAAAATCATAGTTTGATGTGAGTAGTATGCTAATTTTCTAGATTAAAATGGACATAGATCATATCACTATCTATGTATATTTTATATTCTTTCTTTTTATCTATCTATCAATCTATCTATCATCTATCTATCTATCTATCTATCTATCTATCTATCTATCTATCATCTATCAATCTATCTGAGAGGAAGAGAGAAAGAGGCAGAGAGTGAGAGGAGAGAGAATGGGTACACCAGGGCCTCTAGCCATTGTAAATGAACTCTAGACACATGCACCACATTGTGCATCTGGCTGATGTGGGTACTCGCAAACTAAATCTGGGTCCTTTGGCTTTGCAGCCAAGTATCTTAACCACTAGGCAATCTCTCCAGGGATATCTATTTATCTGTCTGTCTCTATCTGTCTATCATCTATCTACCTATCCTCTATCTATGATCCATTATATCAAGACATGATGACATAGACCTTAAACAATATTATATATAACAAAAATATAACAAGGTTGGGGATACATACTTGAGATTAAATAGGAACAATCAAGATTAAGTACCACCATTAGAATTTTCTGTCCTCAGACAGTCAAGCCCCATTTTGTCCATGAGTTTCAGGAACAATTCCCTGTTCTTTGTTTCTTAGGAATAATCTTTTCCTCAGGTACTAGACAGGAAACATCCTAGTGCTGACATCAGATCTGTTCTCTTCAGAGCCTCTCATGCCTTCATCTCAGGCTTCTTTCTTTATTCTGGTCTATTTATTTGTTTATTATTATTTTATTATTATTATATTTATTTGGTCTACTAGCCTGTTTTTTCTTTTTTTATTAATGACTAATAAAGTGAGCTGTTCTCCACCCTTTGCCCTTAGACATGTTCCTACGCTTTGGCTTGCCCCACTGCTGTGGGTCCATGATGGAAACAGCCTGCCCACTCCCGCCAGCAGTCACGTGGTGCTTGTTCCACGCTCTAGCTTGAGCATGGCCAGTGCCCCTGAACCAGACAAGGAACTAAGTCAGCATGTGAGCCAGAGGATCTGGAAGTTGCTGTCGCAGAAGTTAAACTATTTTAATCAGTAATGGAGGAAATATATATATATATATTTCAACATATCATTATAGGGGATTACATTTCTGGATGTTAGTTTCATTTTTACTTTTTATTTTTAGAAAAAAAATCCCTCTCATTATTTATAACTCTTTTTTCAGTGCTTTCATGTTCCAGGTTCCCTTATTTTCTGTTAATATGACATTTTACGATGATTTCCTATGTGACAGCTCATTTTTGGTTATTTTTCCTTTGTATTCAGAATTCTTAGCCAACATCACTCCTGCTAATATAGCACAGTAGACCCAGGAAACTAAAAGGGAAATAAAATGGGTAATTTTTAGCTGAAACATCAAAAATGTATGCTTCAAAAAATTGAGTCTCCAAGATTTTTGTGTTTCTCTTTGTTTGTTTGTTTTTAATCAGGGACCCCACTGTTTAAATATTTGCTTAAATAAGAGCAGTCCTTATAGCAAAGGAGCTTTACCTGCTGACGTTGGCTCTTCCTCTGATGCTACGTTAAAAGGCAAAGCAATGAAGTGGGAAAGATAAGGGGATGGGATCGGGGTGAGGTGGATAGGGTGAAGAAAAAAGAGGAAAAGAGAAGAGAGAGAGAATTACAAATGTGTTTCATAGTTTAAAATAATCTCAATAAGCCTCTAACTTACAGCCTTTACAGACATTAGAAATCTCTTATTATCTCATGTCAGAATCATGGATTTTATATTATATTATTATGAAGATATTCATACTTTATGCATATGTTTACAATGAAAAATCATTCCCACATCTTTACCAAAAAAGTTTGACTATAATTAATTCATATAATCATAAACTATTAGTTTAAAATGTATATATATATATATATATATATATATATATATATCCCAACCTCAATTTTCTATTTAATTAAAAGGCATTGCCAGTGATTAAAACTTTTGCTCTATGCAATACAGCAAACTTTGATGAAGACTGAAGTTATTGCATTTTAGTGAGTCAAAATCATTTGAATTTTATTAAACATGCTCTCACATGGCCTGCTGTAGTCTCTACTGTGTGATTCCCACTTTTTTTTTTCCTTCCACAAGCACAGGACTATACACTCCATCACTCCCATATGCCACACACCTAAAAATTCAGTACTGATTCCTTGTTATGGACCTACGGCTGAATAATTTGTTGTTTTCTTGCTTGCTTGCAGTGCCTCAATCTCTACCCCAGGCTGCTCTGAAAATTACTAGGTAGCTCACGTGGACCTTGCACTGTCAAACAAGATACGATCTGCCTGCCTTGGCCTTCTCAGAGGTGAAATCACAGTTGTGAGCCACAAACCTGGCTTTAGACCTGTACTTTATAAAGCAAGACTGTGGGTGATTTTATTTCATGTTTTCTCAGCCCACAAATTCATAAACATGGATAGTATGAAAGCAAAGGTCATGTATGATGTATGAAAATATAATTTTATCCTACGGCAGAATTCCATAACCCTGGATGTTTACTGGAATGCCAAGTTCTGGGATCCATTTCAAACTCATTAAGTTAGAATCCCTTCAAATGATGCTAATTTGTACCAGGACTGAAACATTACCATGTGATATCAATATAAGGCAACGTTAACTGTAACCCATTACAGTGTGAATCATGTTGACTCCAGTTTTAAAGGTAGAGGTATTGTTGGATAGCTGCAAGACTCTGAGGCAATACACCTCTGTGCTGTGTATGTTTGGGGTGGAACACAGCAATGACAGTGAAAAGCAGAGTTCATATGAGTACTTCCAGGGTCTCTTTAAGTCTCCATGTTCACTTTGACACTTACAGACACTCTGTGACATGAGGCATGTCTGCTCCGTGCAGAGCAATTTACCCAGACTACCATCGCTGAATCATATGGATAACACGAGCCAATGCAATTTCACTTGATCCTTGTAGTTTTGAACTGAAAGTTTACTCTGCTGAGTTGCTTATAAAGGAGCTTTGTCTCTAGCTGAGCAGGAACACTTTCTGTTAAGGTTACATCGGCACAGAGTTCATATTAGACAAGCTTACTTTGTGTCCCAACCGTATTTGGCTCTCTCACTTTGGCTTGCCTCCTTGGCACATAAAGAAGTGGAGAGAGCAAACACAGTTGGCATACGTGGTATTGAGAATATAAATATTTAAAAAGCTGTTTGCTGTTCTATCATGTCCAAAATATATCATAATATGTTCAAAGAAGAAAGTTGTTGGTAGCTTCCAGGAATTCCCTGTTAGCAAAATACCAGAGGCTTGTAGAAGTGCTGACTTCAGTTATACTACTAAGACTCTTGAGATGTGTGTGTGTGTGTGAGAGAGAGAGATTGAGAGGGGGGGGGGATTCATTTAATTCACGAAGAAGGCAATACATGGAAAAAAGATAAATTTAGAGATGTTAAGATGGACTCAAGACTTTGTCTTGCTATGGGGTCTGGTGTTGCACAAGTAAGAACATTGACTCATGGAATGTGAGGCAAAGTTTTATTGGGTAAAACAAGATAGAAAAGGAGGGAGAAAAAGGATAGTGTGGTATACCAGGTCTCCACTGCAGATTCTGGGTGAAGCCCTGAACTGTTGGAGTGTCAGTTTTTATAAAAAGGAAACAGGATGGGAATTAAGCCATAAATCACAATTTACATGTGACAGTCACAGTCATAAAAGTAAAAATAAAAAAAGAAAAGAAAAAAGAATTTGTAAATAGGTCTGTTGGTCAGGTACAGGAAGTGCCGCCTGGGGGGTTGTGAGGTGGGCCTGTAACCTGGAGTCCTGCTTATCTTAAGGACTTTGCTCAACAATGCAGGCCCCAGCTTTCATCCCAGCAGAGCCTTTTGTTTACCTGCTATTAACACAGCCTCCTACTTGTCTGCCATCAACAGAGCCTCCTGACTTCTGTTTCTCTGGGCTAGGTATAAAGAAATATAGAAAAATACAACATCTTGCTCTCTTTACAGTCCAAAAATGTCAATTTGAATTTGAGACCATAGCAGCTTGACTTTACAACTAAATTCTGTCCATGCCTGTTGATACCTTCTTGTGCACCAAAGGTGGGCTAGTGGCTTACCTAGAAAGTTGGGGGGGGGGGGGTCAACGACAACAAGTTTATTGGAATTTGGCACCTACTATTTACAGGGATGAGGATTGGCCAAATATGTGGCAGGAAAAATGGCTCAGCAGTTAAGTGTGCTAGTGTGCAAAGCCTGTCTGTGTGCAAAAGTGATGTAAACACCTGGTGTTTGTTTGCGCTACAAAGAGCCTTGGCATGTCCCTCCCCCCACACATGCAAATAAACAATTTAAAATAAAAGAAAATTCAGTGTTGAGGCTAAGAAGAGACTATTCCGAGTAGCAAGGGGGTTCATTTTGGGCGAGTGGCAGCGAGCTCCGGGAGCCAGGCGCACCTGGAAGGGTCTGTGGCGTGGCTAAGAGCCTGGGGGAGCAGGTGCGGAGCTATGCTTCTGCCGAGCCTCGGTCTTGCTCAGAACATAAAGACGCTGCTAGCCAATACTTCTGCTATTTAAAAAGCACATACTCAACAACACATAAGGAAGTGCTGGTGTCGGTATTAATTTATTCGACTAATTAGCAGTTATCTGTTGGGCTAAGGCTAGACTAATGGAATTATGAACAAAACTTCAAGAAGAATTAACTAGTGGGAAATAGAGCCTCACACTAAAAACAAACCTCCAGTATAGTGGCAGAGGCTTATATAATGATATTTCAGTAAAACAATTATCACAAAAGGTACTGCCGTGCCACCTAAATGCTTCCACTGTTCCTAATTGCTTCTTAGAAGCCATGAAATCAGCAATTTAAAAGACATAGGTGTATATTCTCCTTTAATTCTGCAAACAAATACACAGGCAGCAAGCAAAATTAATGGCAAAATAACTCTGGACTGTATTTAGACAGATATTATTGTAATGCTAGGAAAACTTAGTACAGAAGCATATCTCACACACAGGATAGATCGAGTATCTTTTCCCATAAAGCATCACACACTCCCCCTGCGTGCTTGTTAAGATGTTCCAGATCTACTCAATGTGAACTGAGGGGAGGAGGATTAGCCCAGGTATATGTAGGTGATGTTTTGAAAAAAAGGGGCGGGGGGCTGGAGGGATGGCTTAGTGATTAAGGTGTTTGCCTGGAAAGCCAGACGACCCAGGTTCGATCTCCAGGACCCACGTTAGCCAGACACACAAGGGGGTGCATGCGTCTGGAGTTTGCAGTGGCTGGAGGCCCTGGCATGTCCATTCTCTCTCTCCCTCTTTCTCTGTCAAATAAATAAATAAAATAAAAATATTTTAAAAAACAACAACAACAAAAAAAACAACAACAACAAAACTTAAAAAAAAACAACTTTGAGAACTGTGACCATAACCCAGAAAAGTTTGTGTGACTGGATAAAAGCCACAGTCGGCTGTTGGTGGAACTGCCAGGGTAAATGAGAATGCTGAACGGAGCTCTCTGAGATGTATGCCTGTGGTTCCTCCTGCTTCTTCCTCATCTGTTATCTGAAATGTTTGAGGTGTTATCTACATCAGCTCACTACAAGATGGAATTCCCTTTGAGTTAAAGCAGAGGGTTCTTTCAGGTTCACATTGCTGAAAAGAGTATCCAACCAGTCACGTTTTATGTGAGGAGTGAGTTAACAGGTGATAACAATAACAGGTGGGAAACACAGCCCCGTGGTAAACACAAACCTCAAAATTGGTGTCAGTGGCTAATATAATGATATTCAGTGAACCAATGGTCACAAAAGTTACTGCCAATTTATAAATCCAGGGCCAGTTCCATTAATAGTGGAAAAAGCCAGTTCCTTTGTATAGATCTAAGCACAGAACAAAAAAGCAAACCTCCACCTAACACCAAAACCAGCAAGCAGACAAGCTCCAGCCACGCCTTTGGGCTGCAATTCAGATCTGCCCCCAGGGACAGACCCTCTCCAGCAGCCTGCAGGAGACTTAAGTCAGAAGCTTAGCCGCAGTAAAACACCTGAGTCTATCACATTCATTATCACCTTCAACATTCTTTAAATGATAATGAAATCACCTATAAAACTTAATATAGTGTAAATGATATGCAAGTAGTTGTTATACCTGTGTTGTTTGGAAAAAAGGCAAGAAGAAAAAGGTTATTCATGTTCAGTTCAGAAGCAAATTATGTTCTATCTGATGCTAGTTGATCCCACCAATATTGATCCCTCAGTCACAGATGCCTATTTGGAGACAATATCATATAATGAAAGGTCTATATGCTTGTTTGGGTGGGAAGAAGTAATTGAAAATGGACTTTGTAATTCTTCTGAGAAAGTGACTAGAAATTCTTTCTGTCTTGATCAATCATCTATCATCTATCTGTATCTATCTATTATCTATCCATCTATCTATCTATCTATCTATCTATCTATTATCTATCTATCATCTATCATCATCATCATCTATCTCACAAGGATGCCCATGGAAGGAGTTGTCACCTAACTTAAAACCATACCTGGTGTCATCTTTGAGAGATGGATGACTAAATTATGTTCTGTTTCATTCTACGTTTACCTCCAGCTTCATCAGGTATCATCTGTGAAGTACAACGAGTACCCAAATCTAACGGGTACACTAATACACCTGTGATACGCAATGAGCAACTTTGTTGGAGAGACTCTGGCTCTGCGTGTTCTTAGAGATTCTTGAACATTCTGTAGTTGTCCTTTAATCATTGTGTGATTTCAGTTTTCTTTTTCTTTTTCTTTTCTTTCCATTTTTTTTTTTTACCTACTTGGGTTGATTATTAATAACAGTTTATAACAGCAGGAGAGATGGCTCAACAGTTAAAGGTGCTTGCCTGTGAAGCCTGATGACCCTGGTTTGATTCCCCAGTGCTAACGTGAAGCCAGGTGCACAAAGTGCCAAACACATGTGAAATTTGTTTACCATGACAGGAATCCCTAATGTACCCAAACTCATTCTCTCTCTGTCCTTCTCTCAAGTAAATAAAGTAAAAGTATTTTGAAAAAGAACAGTTGTTGGGCTGGAGAGGTGGCTCAGCAGTTAAGACACTTGCCTGTGAAGCCTAAAGACACAGGTTTGATTTTCCAGTTCCCACGTAAGCCAGACTCACATGGTGGTGTATGCATCTGGAGTTTGCAGTGGCTAGAGGCCCTGACATGCCCATTCTAATTCTCTCTCTCTAATAAATAAATAAAAATATTTTAAAAATAGTTTTCAGTCTAAAGCATTCACAACTGAGCTATTTTGGTGCTTAAGGACAGGCCCTGTATCCAGTATGGCTTGTCCTAAAATTGGAAAAGTCTTTATATGGTATGAAATATGCATTTCTCATTATTCAAAAATCTATGGGTTTATGGATAGTAACCATTTCATTATTACATATTTGGTGAGTGGTCAACAAGACCATGACTTAGGACTTCAGAGTAACAGATTATTTTCTTCCTTCTATGAAAATATATCAAAGACATCTAATCTTTCTTGGCCAGTGGTTTCAGATATCACAGGCTACAGCTAACTCTATAACTTTAGAGCTGCAGAGCAAAACTCTGTAGACGTGGAATTAGCCCAGAAAAGTGTTCATTAAATCAAAACTATTCCTTATTTTATCAAGTTAGACTAATAACTTTTGTCCTCGGTACGAAGTATGATATATATTTAAATATAAACTATAATATACAGAGATTATTGAATATACACATAAGTAATATGTAATACATATTTTTAGATGTTTATATCTTTTCTCCATCTTATATATGGGGAGGCTACACCTAATTTTGCTCATCATTTGACCCAGTTTTTAGACCAGTGCCTAGAGCAATGACGAGATTCAAGATATTTATCAGAAGGAAGTCAGTAAAGAGGGACAAATGTTTAATGTAGCCACTAGTGCCAGTCAATAAAGTTCAACTGCTGCCTTAAGCCATATTACCAAATATGTCAAAAATAAGGCCATACGTGTGTGTGTGTGTGTGTGTGTGTGTATGCATGTGTGTGTGTTTATATATGTACATTTACATATATAACTTGTATAATTACAAGTGGTTTCCTATCCTTGGACAAGAAAGAAAAATAATACTATTTTAGAAGAGAATAAATAATCCAATGACCATTTATGAGTAATTAAGTCTATAATTTTTAAACCAACTCCAAGCATATCAAGAATACTATATCAGTTGAATAGCTTCATTAGAATAGAACCACAGTATACATTTTCTAGTTTTAGTAATGATAAAGCTCACAAGGGCTTTATAAGTTACTTCCACACTGAATCATTTTAATAGCATTTGTAGCACATTTAAGATTTTCTCATTATAGCAAGAGGTGCAAATGCCAAGTATAAGAAAGACTAAATGAAAGCATTCGTTTCTACTTTTGCTACAGACTAAAAGACATAATTTTTTTTATTTTTAATTTTTTTTTATTGTTGTAGCCAGTGAATACGGTCAAGTTGGTACCATTGTTAGCCTCCTCCCTGTCCTCCCCTCTTTACAGGGACCCTCCTTGTTGGGGAATATGGGTCGTGCATTGTGGGGTTAGCCTTTAGTTTTGGGTAGGAGGAAATGTCTGTACGTGTCATGACCCAATGTGTGGCTCTGACATTTTTTCTGGCCCCACTTCTGCAAATTTCCCTGAGCCATGTTGGGTTCATATTAGGACTGCTTCTGTGTTGAGATCTTGGGCGCCTCTGTGTCTCTGGATATCTGGTTTGGTAGGTGTTTATTGTTCTTAAGTTCTCTCTAAAAGACACAATTTTTATCAAAGAAATATGAAAAAGCATTGACAAGCTGGAGACTGGTGCCCTATGTTGCCTAAATTCATTTTCTAGTCAGTATTAAAGACTTTGGGGAAAGACATAACTGCATTTTTCTACTTAAAAAAAAAAAAGATTTATGATCTTTAAGTTGCACTGTTTGATTATAGGCAAGAGAATACAACTCAGTATTTAGGTGACTCATAATTATATTTTGTTTATTCGGTAACCTTCTTTCCCAAAATGGCACCATGCTTATAGGCTGAATTCAAATCATATCACCTTCAATTCCTTACTAAACATTTGTCTCCACAATGTGTAGATATTATCTCTCATCCTCCAAGGACTTTTAAACACTGCAGAGCCATTACTAAACAAAAACAGCACATTGTATTTTGCAGTCTTATTTCTCAAGTAGGATGTTATCATTCGTTGGAGAGCAATTGTCATAGTTTAATTTGTTATTTGAGGTAGGGTTTCACTCTAGACCAGGCTGACCAGGAATTCACTATTTAGTCTTAAATAACAATCCCCCTACTTGTGCAAGGATTAAAGGTGTATGCCGCCATACCTGGCACAATTGTAATGCTTTTAAATATTACACTTTTATGTATTTATTTGAGAGATAGAAAGAATGGGTGTACCAGGGCCTCCTGCCACTGCAAAAAAAAAAAAAAACCTACAGATGCATGTATATGGCTTATGTGGGACCTGGAGAATCGAACCGAGATCCTTTGGCTTTGCAGGCAAACGCCACAAGCACTAAGCCCTGTATCCAGTCCCACAATTGTCATATTTTGATTTGGTATAGTGTCTTCAGTTGGTACTGAGTAAATATTTTTAGAAAGCTATTCAATTTTAAAGATGAGAAGAATGAAATGTAGTGGGAATTTAATGATTGATTTTACAATACTGTTAATCATATAAGGTGATGATCAGGAGTTACACCAAAGACATTCTAAAAGAATTAATGGAGAAATAAAAAGGAGGAACTTCCAAGGAATAAGGCAGATAAGAAATTAATATGAATGATTTCTCAGATTTATTCATTTCAATAAACTTAATAAATTCATAACATATTTTGAAAGTTTTATATAATGAATGATTAATCATTCAACAATGACAATGCTGTTGAATTTAACAAGAAAATCCAGGGACCTGAGATTCCTCTGCTCAGCACAGATGAGTTATAAGTGTTACCCATGTCATCTGTGTCACAGCACCAGAGAGTGGGAAGCAGGCACCTTCGTGCTCATGCTTCATAGACTCATCTCCCCGGGGGAGACTGCCCTCATCAGCCTCAGTCCATTCCCAGAAGTCTGGACGAATGAGCTAACCGAAAAACAAAATATGTTAAAACCGAAAGAAAAAAAATCCTAACAGCTAATGGGAAGATCAGAAATATTGGCAGAAATCTCTGTGGCAATACCCACTTAAGAAAACCACTGAATTATTGAACATGAAATATTAATGCTGGGAGCAACTTGGTGATTAACTGTGATGACAAAAATCTATGGTTACAGTGGGTTAAAGTCTGCATTAGAAAACAAGCATATATTCATTAAATTAGCTCCACTACCAACTAAAAATTCCAAAGTAAATTCTGAAGAAAATATGCTAAGCAACAGAACACATAAAATCTATATAACAATATATGTTTAGTAAAGTCATAAGATTAAAAAATGCATGGTGTTATATAGCTTTCTTTTTTGAAATAAATCACACATGCTTTTCTGTTATTATGAGTATATATGGATATACTGAATAATAGTGTATTTTGTGGATATATGATAACATATTTATGATTATGTATATGACATTTTGGTAGATCTCAAAGATCCCCTCTTACAAATGATCTTGACTAATTTATAGGATTTCATTTGAATAATGGTAAAATACCAAACAAAACATATTACCAGTCAATTTTGTTACATAAAGAAGTACCTATAACCCTAAGCATGATATATAATTTATGTATACTGCACAAATGATGTTTTATAATAATTCTTCTATGCTATCATCCTTTCTTTAGTAATATATTTTCAAACTACATTGGACAATATTATATCTTTACGCTTATCCCATGACAGTTGCTATTAATAAAGTTGTCATCAATGGCAATTAAGTAAAACTGCCCACACCCCACATCCACATAGTATACCGTACAAAGAAGTGGTTACATCATGTGCCATGGAAGATGCAGCACCAGCTTGACTAACAGGATTCAATGTCATCCACCATATCTTTGGGGGTAATATAGTAATGACTGAGGAGACACTCTCACTACTGTTACATCATCTGATTAAACAAATCTGTGATTTCTTAATTAATTTAAAAACTAGCATGCTCTAGTTTATTAAAGAAAGTCATTATTATAGAATTGTGAGGGAGTTTTACCGTTACATATTTACAAGTTTAAACCTTTTGTAACTATGCGAAGATAGAAAATCATTTCATTAAAAAATTACATATCTGACATATGTGTGCATACATGTAAGCATATTCAAATAAGTATTTAATATGGTTGCAAATATTTCAACACAAAACTTTTACACCACACTTGAAATTTTAGAAGCTATATTGTACAGTATTATAGCTTGTTAAATGTTTATTTTCCAAGCAGGAATTCAGAAATGGTCATATGGTTTTAAAAACAATGGTTTCTCAAAATAGAGCAGCATATTTGCCTTGATTAAAGCATATTTTGAAACCCAAAAGATAAATAAAGGGGAGAAGTATGCTCTGAAGACAGATGAGACATTTCTGTAGGGTCTACCTTTTTACTATTTATTTCTAATATAATATTTTACTCACCCCAAGGAAGTCAATATCAGGGTTTAGCCTCTGGTTATCTGAGCAAGGCCCTGCTAGTGTGAAGTTTCCAAGTCTTATTCAATAGTTAGTTAATGACTGCTACAGAGGAGTTTTCAAAATCATTGAAACCTCCTTAAAAAATACTCAATGTAGCTACAGTCAGGTGTTAATCACATGGTATTGATAGTGTAATTTCCTTATCTGCAAAAATGTGTGTCCCTGGGCTAAATTTTTCCTTCATTGGAGTGTCTTTAAAGAACTCTACTTAATTTCTGAAAAAAAGAAAAAAAAAAAACAGACAAAAATCCTGGGTAGGTTCCACTTTTAACTTCACAAGAACGAAATTAAAGAAAGTATAGCCTTATTCAGAGAAGGCCCAGGTGCATTTTCTTATCTTTTCCTTATCAGCTCAGTAATATAGCAGGAGCTTAGTATGCACAGCTCTGGGTTTGAGCTCTAGTACCACTAAACAGATTACTTACATTTTCAAGCTGTAAATGTATATTATTAATTTCTACTCTTAAAAAAGTAGGAAGATCACTGTGAGTGTGACGCCAGCCTGAGACTACATTGTGAATTCCAGGTCAAGCTGGGCTAGAGCAAGACCCTACCTAGAAAAATCAAACAAAACAAAAACTCATCAATGAATTATGTAGGGAATAACCTTGATGGAGATTGGGGATCCAGGAGAGGGTTACATTATCATGAAGTTATAGAAAACCACAGGCCCATGGACCCCCAACTTTTGGGTCTTTGTCCAAGTTCTTAAAGAGTCAAAAATGCAAACTCAGAAAAAGAGTAAATAATGAATTATAAGTTTTATTTTGGAGATAGGGTCCAGAGGGAAAGCAAGCAGGATGCAAGCCAAAAGAAGTTCTCCCTCATCTTTGAAAATGGGGAGGGGAGGGGCTGGACGGCTGTCTTAGCCGTTAAGGTGCTTGCCTACAAAGCCAAAGGACCCAGGTTTGATTTCCCTGGATCTATGTAAGTCAGATGCAGAAGGGGGCACATGCATCTGGAGTTCGTTTGCAGTGGCTGGAGGCCCTGGTGTGTCCATTCTCTCTCTCTCTTTGCCTATTTCTGTATCTCTCTCAAATTAAGAAAAAAATGGGGAGGGGAGATATAGAAGGTCTCTTTCACATAGAGACACTTCCAGGGAATAAGCATATGGAGAAGGGCTTCCACTTGTGAATAGAAAACAGGGGAGTCCAAATCCAAGATGGCCCTTGCATAGGAGGACAGAGAAGACTAAGGGAGAATAAGAGGCTCAGACCTCTTATTTAACACTCTAAACAAAACAGGAAAGTATCTGGACCAAAAGAAAAAAAAAAAAATTCTCCCCCATCCTAGTATAGCTGTATTAGGAGAGTGGAAACAGAGGAGATCTCCCTCCCATTGGGAAAGAGTCAAGAGCTTATGAAGGGGACCAAGAGCCAAAAAGAGGGCCATAACTGAGGGACCAAGAGATTTATAGTGTGTGCCAGGCCCTTTTATATGAACCAACTCTCCACATATGATAAACCTTGTCACCAGACTCAGGTATATAAGGGAATGAAATAGATGATTGGTGGGCTCAAGAGGCTGGTTCAGGATGGGCCAACCACAGGTGTGCTAAGCTGAGGAAAAGTAGAAAACTCTACTGAGGAGTTGTTGCTTGCAGCCATCTTGAGTGAGACAGGAAGAGAAGCCAGGTCTAGTCTTGTCAGAGTAGTAAAGATGAAATCCATGTTTCCATGGGCCAGTCCTTAGATATCAACAAAGCTATCTGGGGTGGAGAGATGGCTCAGACATCAAGGAGCTTGCCTGCAAAGCCTAACAACCTGGGTTCCATTGCCCAATACCCATGTAAAACCAGAGGCACAAAGGGCTCAGGCAGCTGGAGTTTCTTTGCAGAGGCTAGATGCCCTGGCATGCCCATTGTCTCTCTCTTTCTCTGCCTCCCTCTACTTGCAAATAAATGAATAATATAATTTTTTAAAAGTTATCTTGCTCCTAAACCATACCAACCTGTGCAGTTAAACCTGTGCTTTTCAAAAATAAAAAAAAAATCAGATTACAAAGGAAAATATATATGATATCCAGTAAATCTTTCCAATCAAAACTATATATTGTTCAAGGCTTCTACTTCAGATAACTCATAATGTCACAAGGGAACAAACCACATCTCACTTTCATAGCTAGCTTCTATAAAATACTGGAAGAAAGTGTATCTTTGCCAATCTAAACACTCAAATAACTATATAGCTATCTTATGTCCCATAACTTTTCTCCCAACTGAAGATAAGCAACCCCACTTAATATTATATAACTATTGTATTATATATATATATATATATATATATATATATATATATACATATACATATATATATATATGTATATATACAGGTTATACAATTTTACCACCTCACCCCTGTTCCATGTATCCTGGGGGTCCTCCTCAGTCAGTCCCTGTGGGGTAGCAGGGGGACTGGGCTCAGGATATTCCTTCCCACTCTGTAGCTCTGACAACCCTTCTGTCTCTTCTTTTACAATGTTCCCTGAGCCATAGCAGGCCTACTGGCAGTCTGACTTACTGTTGAGCTCTCTGTAGCCCCTGGATTTCTGCTTTGATAGGTTTTGATTGGTCATGATGTCTGTTGCCATCACCCTGGGACAGGTTGTCAGGCTAGCAGTAAGAGCCGTACTTATGTCACAGCTTCCTCTGCAGTTTCTCCTGGGCCCTGGCAGATGTGGTAGAGGCAGCACATCTTGTGCTGGGTAGTTGGCTATCTTCTTTTCTTATTGATGGTTCTCTTAATTTTCTTTGCCATCTGTACAGTAAAGCAGACCCTACAACTAAGAGCAAGAGCAGCTTGGGTTAAAGGGGTTATGCAAAAGTAGCTGCGAGCCCATTCTTCTTCTCCCAAGGGCAGTGGGGGCTTCTTTCTGAAGTCCGACCATCTTAATCACAGGATTCCGACTTGGTTTCCAGTACCAGATAGGAGCTATCTACCACTGAGCAGGCCTAATGTCCAATCAGAGAACTGTTGGTTGCCCACAGAGGCTGTGTGCCACTATCGCACAAGTGTACTTGTGGGGATGGTTGATTTCACAGTCGGCACGGAGCCCGGCTTATTCATGTTGCTGGTGGCTATTGTCTTCCAGTGGCTCCCATCATACACTACAGCACTATGAGGACGAGCCAGGACGGAGCTGGTTTCCCTTTCAGTTCCAGCATAGTATTCCGATGCCCTATGACTACAGCCCGTGGTGTCTTTAGCAATAGGCTCTTACCTTTTAGCTCTTTAGGTAGGTATTCAAGTATTTTGGCAATGGCCTACATTGTGTTGGGACCTCTTGGAACACCCAGGGCCAACATCAGGATGTCGGTGGTGAGGGGGGGTGGCGGGGGTGCGATTCTGGGCCTGGGATTTATTGCCAGAGGCCATGGTTTTGAGGTTTAAGGACTTCTGTCCTGAGTGTGCCTACCTCCTTTACTGGAGGTTCTGCCTTGTAGAAGGCTAACCAAAATGAGGGTTTCTATGGAACTCATTCAAGGTGTCTTAAGTTTTGTAAAATCCCCTCCCCATTCTCAATACCCCAGGATCATTGTTTTTGTTCACCTATTTTAATTATAATCATGTTATCAAGATATTTCAAAATACTGTAATATGGCTCTAATGAATAATACTGGGCTGGAGAGTTGGGTTAGCAGTTGAAAGTGCTTGCTTACAAAGCCTGATGACCTGAGTTTGATCCCCTAGTACCCCCTGTAAAGCCAAATGCACAAAGTGTTACATGCATATGGAGTTCTTTGCATTGGCTAGAGGCCCTGGCATGTTTCACTGTACACCCCCCCAACCCTTTCTCTCTCTCTCTCTCTCTCTCTCTATCTCTCTCCAAATAAATAAACAAAAATAGTTTAAAATAAAACATGGCACTGCTGGTATCTATGTTTTACAAAATATAATTGTGTTCATCTCTGTCAGGTTACTGTATTAAAAGAAATAACTTGAGTTTGAATTAGCTACTAAAAAGGGTGAAGAATTTATTCCCTTTCTTTGCCACATTTAATAACACAGGTAGTGCTGATTTCATCCTCTTTCTGCCTAAAGGAAAGACTGGAGGGCTGCGGAGCAGACACTCTGCAGGATGAAGGATAAGGAGGTCCTGCTTGGATGAAAGTGGTGAGAGAATTTGACCATCGTGTTTGCAACATTATAAATACCTTGATGATGGGAAAGAACTGCAAAAATTGAACCTAGTCAAAGCCTTAAAGGGATTCTTCCAATACCTCATTTTCTCTCTAGCAAGGAATCTAGGGTTGGCACAGTTCATATGTAGTTAATTAAAATTCACAAGCAGGAATGAATGCATTTGTTTCCTGAGAAACCATTTCCCGAGTATCCCAGATAAGGGAGCTCCCCACTTGAACAAAAGGTGGGAGGGGGTCTCATGGGATTTCTGCTACCAAATGAATTGTGAGCTGTAAAAGGGCCTTCTTAAAACACTCCACAAACCTTTATTATTGTTCCCTCCAATAATTAATTTCTGATTACAATGTATAGGCTACAAATTAGCACCAATATCTGCCAAAGAGACATAGTTGAATATTTTTCAAATTAGCTACTATTAGTCCTGTAGAAAACAATTGAAAGCACTCACAGATTAAAGAATAGGTTTCTCTTGGAAGCAAAATAATAAAAGTAATAGAGAGAAGGTACCATTTAGATAATTTAATTTTCAAAAGACGAGCCTGAGGTACTACTTAAGCATTACCCCAAAACTGTTCAGATAAGCACTTTGTGTTTTGTTTCTAAAACGATTTTATGTCCAAAAATAATGTATTAATAAGAGGTTTTACACTGGTGTTCCTGAGAGGTTTTGTAATACCATTGAGAGTCACACAGGAACAGATCAAGGAGTTGCCTGGAGGCTTTATAGCCACAGTACTAACTTCTGGGTCACGCTCCCCGTCTGTCCCTTAAAAACCTAACAATCAGAGCAAACATTAATCTAATTTTTCCAGAAAGTATCAGGCATTCCTATTTTTTGTGTTTTCCATCATCCTATATTTTGCATAATACATTCCAATTTAATAACATTGACTAATGTACTACATTTTCATTTAAGCATACCTCAAAATTCACCCCAGAGAAACTCTGATCCATGGTCATGGATGTGATCTTTCTGTCGCTTGGTACCCCTGTTATGATAATTGCTTTCTGCATTGCATAATGATTACTGTGTGTCTATCTGTGTCCTTCTCAAGTACAGGAGGCCATTTTGTCTGCAGGTAACTAAGAAAGGGGTGATTATCTTTGTGGAGGTCAGGAAAAGCCAACCAGGGAGTCAGTATGCATTGATAAATAGAAGATCCAAATGCTCATGTGTTTTCTGTAACTTTCCCTTTATTCAAAGCCACAAAGAGATGAACTGCTTATGGTTGGCTATCATGTGTAAGAACCCAATATTAGTATGATCCCATAAACTCCAACTTCATATTTTTATGCATTTTTAGGACTGCCATTCCGAAATCTTACGGAGAAAAATAAATCCATAAATTATTTTCTGTAAACATAAAAAAGCTTTATTTCTACATGGCTGATTCCTAATTATGCAAGTGTTACATTACCAATAATCTTTAAATAATAAAACATAAGGTTATTTTTTCCCTTTGAATGTGTGATTATTTGTCTAATTATATGTTGAGACCTTTTTTTTTTTTAATTCAAAAGCTGACAGCTAAATTACCTCAGCTTGTGTACTCAAGCACAAGCAGAACAAAAAAGAAAACTGACACAAAAATAATAGGCCAGGGTTTGGTGGACATGCCAGTAATACGATGAGTGACCTAAATGATGGAAAAGTATCTAGATGCAGGTGCAACTTTTGTGTGTAGTTTTGGAACTTTGTATAAAGTGTGGCTACTCACATTACTTACAAACTACTAGATGGTGCTCATTATCACTGAGACACTGTTTTAAGAGGGTTGCATATATTTTTACTGAATTTGCTCAAAATTTAAAGTTGATGCACTTACCCTTATGTTATTAAGGAGAATAATATGGCTTAGGGAGGTTAAGTAACTTGTCCAAAGGCATAGATATAATACAATTATTCCAAGTGTACCAAACTCTGCAGGTGCTCACATCCCTCCTAGAAATCCCTATAGCATTTGCTCATAATCTAAGCACAATCTTCTGTGTATATACCAGCTTCAGTTTCCCTGTGTGAACAGGGTGTCAGTGCTGTGTCAATAGTTGTTGTACTACGTTCTTTCCGGGATAATGAGAAGATTAAGCCGGTACCTGTCCAGTACAATGTTTCCAAACTAAATGTCTTTGGCTGGTTAAATTCATGGATGCCTGTCCCCATAGAAAATATGGACAGACAGCAACTAGCAGGGGTGACATTTAATTCAGCTGGGCTGGCTTTTGAACCATGACGCAAAGTCACATACCTTTAGAGAATGGGTCCCTGAAGACATCTACGTGCTAAAGAATTCCAATAGAGCTTCTCCAGTTCATGACAACTACAGACATTGAATGCACTCTATTTCCAAGTTCAAATATTGTTTCAAAATAGCCATCCTCATGCATGTAATTGGAACATAGGCATCATGGAATAAGGACATGTGGCCTTTTTCTAGCCATGGAATTCATTACAGAATCACTTTCTCATTTAATATTGATATTGATAGTAGTTCACTTCTTAATATAGTGGGCATGATATGCAAAATTATGTACTTGATTAGTGTACTGAATAGTATATTCTAAAATCATAACATAATGTTAATGGCAAAAATGTTACTAGTGTTATGGTCATTAGTAAATTACAATCAAAAGTCATTGGTCCACACCCTTCTGTGTGTCTCCCGTGGTGACCTGAAAGACCAGCCAGCTGCGGTGAGTGTTGTCGCAGCAGTCTGAGCCCAGGACTGATTTGGGAGAGCCATGCTACTGAATGCACATGGCTGGGAACTTAATGGTATCTGACCCTAAAGAACTGAAGCTGTTCGGCGATTTCCTCCAATTCACCTGTTGCCCAGGAAACAAAAGCCTCTGACTTAAAATAACTGGGAAGATACATGACATCTGGCATGTTCTTGAACATGTTTTAGTTATTGGTGTATTGAGCAACACTAATTTACTGTGGACCCAATGGCTCCCAACAATTTAGACGGAGTAGTTGAGGCCTTCTTTTACAATTAAAGTTTCAACAGGTAGGCGTTTTGGGGCTATGTCCACAAGCTAAATAAAGAAGGCACCAATTCTTATTTGAAACGTGCTTGACTTTCCACAGGCCAGTACATGAGAAGACAATATTTTATCATGGTTGTATCTCTTCTCTGAGGAACTGAAGTTATACATTCTTAATTTTATTTACCAAGCAGTTATTAAAATAAAAGGAAGATAATATATATAAATCACTATCCACTTTAAAATATAGCTTAATGAATTCTACATTGTCAAAATATTAGGTTTAATGTCCTAAAATGATCCAGCCCAAATTCTTTTTTCATTATATGACTCATTCAAAACTTCTGTGTGGTGCCTGCACTTTAAATAATATGAATTACAGATGCTGTAATTCATATGGATACTTCGATATATAGTGAACAATAAATTTTATAAGACTACAAAGTTACCTTGAGGTGTCCCCTTGTTTACTTCTGGCTTGGGGAATAAAGTCAAACAAATGTCCACAGACAATGCCACGCACTTCAGGCTCCCAGAGAAAGGACTCACGCCTTCCTTTCCATATCAGTGCCCCATGCTTGACCCTCATAATTCATCAGTACAACAAACGACTCGACGCTAGCACACACTAGGTGTTACTAAGACCTGAGTTAGACAGTACAACAGTTTCTATGCAGCATTTTCAAAATATAATATTGTCAAAATATTCATTTTCAAGGAAGCATGAACAGCCTGTCTCCTTTTTCTCTTCCCAGCTCTTGTGTCACTAGCCGTATGCAGAGAAGACAAGCCAAGCTCTGCAGACTCTGCCACCCCCTGGTCGCCATGGCCTTCCCGGGAGGGGCCGCCTCTCCCTTCCTAGTGCCTGATCTTCTCCACAACCCAGTTGTTCCAGAAGATTATAAGAAGTTTGGATTAAATGCCCAATTCCTCACTTACTGCTCTTAATTTCAGAGAATGAACCTTTCCTTGTAGGTTTTATTGATCACACTGGATGTCATATGGAACCAGGATATATGGGGAGTTAGTTTCTCCTATTTGTGATGTATGACCTACTACAATAATCAAGGGTTTAGCTGGAAAAAAAAAAACACAGCATGCAATCTTCTTGGGCCGCTTAAACTTTATTTGATAAAAACATATCCTTCACTCTGCTGATGTACTTTTTATGTTCCTTTTATAGAAATTACATAATCCCCAAAGGACATTACTATAATTAAGTAAAATTAAATCAATTGCACTTTCTTTTAATTTTAAATCCGTTATGATAAACTCTTCTGCCTTTATAATTCAACAAGCATTAGTAGATTTTTGAGACAGTCTTGCTGTCTGGTCCAGGCTGGCCTCACACTGAATCTTTATGTTTGCCTCTTAAATGCTGAGGTTACAAATATTTGCACCAGTCTTGATTTAAATACATGCTGTTTATACCCAACCTTGAGCAATCTCCAATGTTCTCTTTTTGTTTCTAATAATGTAATTCACAAACTAAATCTAAAGAAAATTACGTTTTATTTTTATTCCTAAAATAATTATAGGAAGAACAGTCTGCTCAATCTCCAACAACATATCAGTTTTAACATCTTGTCACGATTACTGAAAAATTAACTTTCAAATATGACTTCTTTTAATTGGCATACTGTAGCAGTTTTCAATTAACTTAAGCCAAAGTAACAAACAAAAGGTACATTTTTTAGAATGATGGGATATATTCTTGTTGGAATTCAATATAGAACTCCCAACCTGGATCAAAGTATTTTTTTCAAGATTGTTCAGTATATTTTAAATGTTTTAAAGTGCTTTTGTGAATATTCTACATAATTATTTACTATGAAAGAATTCAAGTCGAAAAAAACATATCTCAGTGACTAATGCAAATTTGTCACGATTTCATTTTTCAGACAGTATTTTATTATGTTTCCCCCCACTGGTCCTAAATTACTGAGCTCTAGTTTGTGCTCTAGACTCCTGAGTACCTGAATTACTGGTATACCACCATACCCAGACATCTTAATTAAAAAAATAAAATTGCACATTTTGTCTGCAAAACAGACTTCACCTGAGTACATTTTGAATCTGAATAAAAGAATATTTCAATGTCACATTTCATTTTTATAAGTTAAATAAAAAATGTTTTAAGTTAAGTAAAATATATTTTCCTATGGTGAAAATAATATAGTAATTATTCTCTTTAAAAATTTGCTTTAAAATAATTAGCAAAGAAATTTTATAAAACCAATGTTAATACATTTTCTATAATTTATATATTTTACATATATTTCTATATGTCATTAGGAGTATTGTAAATATACTACATGTTTATCAACTCTGCATTGGAAATTAAAAAAATTTTCAAATATCCAATGAATGATATTTAATTATCTACTAGGGCTGGAAAGATTGCTTAGTGGTTAAGGCACTTCTCTGGGAAGCCTAAGGACCTAGACTTGATTCCCCAGTATCTGCATATAAGCCAGATGCTCAAGATGGCATGTGCTTCTGGAGTTCATTTGCAGTGGCCGGAGGCCCTGGCACATTCATTCTCTCTCTCTCTCTCTCTATCTCTCTCTCTCTCCCTCTTTTCCTATCTCCCTCTATCAAATAAATAATAAATAAAATATTAAAAAAGAAGTTACTGAGATCCTATGATATGCTCTAAACCTGGCCACAAATCCTTCCCTGCTTATATCCACACCTTTGCAATGGTGGATCGTCCTATCAAAGCATTCATGAACTCCTGATACAAGGTAGTTTTGAAGTCTCTGTAATTGGGATTTGATCTTTCTTACTAGCCTTGGGATCTTTCTCACTGTCACTATGGAAGGGAACCTAACCTAATGCGTATCAGCCGAACCCTCTAGCACATTCAGAACCACAAATCAAACACCCAACAGAGCTGGCTGACACAGGGACTATACAAACGGCCTAGACAAGAACAATCACTTAGCTGTCTCACAGAACTGTGAGATAAATGGTCATTATTTAAATTCACAATTGTTTCCAATTATTTCTTAAGCAGAAATACTTAATGATACCCACACATCATATACAAAGCATTTATTTTCAATTAATAAGAAAGATATGATCTCTGATTAAGAGACAAGAGTGTAATTGGTATATATTACATACTTTTAATAGCTTACATTGCCTTTTGCTACATCAGTGTAAACATAGCCATCTTTAACACTAACTGGTTCTTTTTCTTCAGCTGGGAGATAATAGCTGATTGCTTTATATTCTCAATAAGTTTAAGGTATTTTGATAATCTTCTACTTTTGTATTTATAAAAGTCAATATAGAATCAGTAGAGCTTGAATTATCATTGTAATTAAAAATAAATTGGTAACACTTTAAAATCAATAAGTTAATGAGTTGGTAAACTATGTTACCGAAAATTTTTACATGTATAAACTTCAAAGTGACTTTTTCTGTAGCACATGAAAATAAATTAAAAAGCAATTAGCTTCTCTTGTCTGTCATTAGTTAGATGATAGCTTTTTAGTTAGAACAGCGCTATTTGTATAAGCATATGTTTAATTATTGTCATTTTTAGAAAATTTAGTTAATGTAACATTGAAAACAATTTCTTTTAACCTGAGTTGACTGGGAAATCTTTTTGTAATCATCAGTGGTTGGCAGTTTTTTAAGAAACTAATTTTGACCATGCAGAATAGCTCTCATTATATTCTTAGTCAGATGAATTCAATTATGTGTTATCCTTCCTTCGTCCAAGAAGTTATCTTAAGAGGAAAGAAAACATAGTGTACATTCATAATTTCATACGCTATGAATAATTTCAATGAAATTTACCATATCCCTCATTTGTTAACCAAACTTTAGAGATCTAAACAGTAGCCAGAAACCACCCAGGAGATCTACTTAAAGCAAGTTAACATTCTGATAGTCCAGGATCACTGAGAAGAAAAAAAAGGTCTTACACAGTCTGACTGGCACACTGCTTAGTATTCTGACACCAATCATTTCCTAAAAGATGAACCTGAATATGGCTATTCACAGGACAGGCAAGGGCATACACAGTCAACTTGTAATTTTACCCTCAATTTGTATAGCATTTTTTATGCTTCTAGGGTAAACAACCATTTTATCAAAATGAAGTAGGAGCAGGGGAACAGATTAGCAGGATGTGATTGGAGGGTCACAATTTAATAGAATGAATTCACATTAGAAAAGGGATACCAATTACAAAAGGAAAATGGGTTTGGCCAGGATAACAGAGAAGAGGAAGATGAAACTATAACAGGATTAAGTATGACCATTTCTCTTTCTTTCTTTACTGGAAATGAGAAGCTGGTCATAAGTGAATGAGACTAGAAGTACAATGAAACACTGACTCTATTATCCTGTGTTGAACTTCTCTCAATAATACCTGTACTATAATTGTCTTTCCAAAATGGGCCCAGGGTCTTATATTACTACAAATTCCAATGTTTATGCCCTTTGCTTTCATTTTGCTAGGCTTGGTATATTAAATATATCCTAAATATAATTAGCACTTCTCCATGTAACATCATACATACTTTATTATTTATTCATTTGGAAATTGAAGTTTTAGGTGGCATTTGGTATCTTAATGGCGTTTACATGTAAAAGAAAGAATACATCCTGAGGCTCAAATTTAACTTTCACCTACTGTCCTCTCTCTGTATCCCTATTTATATCATTCTTCTCTCAGGACTTCTCTTAGCTGTGATTTCTCTATCATATTAACTTCTTAAACTTTCACACATAACTTCTGAGTTTTTGAGACTGTGAAGATAACAAATATATATTTAATGGTTATATCTTCTGCTGCAAGAATTGAACATGATGCAGAAGAAACACAGACATTTGATGGATGGATGAGAAGTAAGTATTTTGATTAACATATGTTATAGTAATTGAAAAAAAATAGAATTGATCTGTGTATATTCTCCATGGTTTGCACTTTAATAACCATTCGCATAGTTGTTGTTCCAACTCTACACTTGATTTCACAAATGATATCTAGTAAGTTCCTCAATTTTAGTTCCTGAAAAGCTGAATTGATTGCATTCCTGTGCACCCTTAATTTTAAGCCTCTTAAAATAAGTACTGCTTCTCGGGTTAGAAAGTAACACATCTTCCTTTAATGCTTTCTCCAAACCCCATTTCCCCAGGATAGCGTAATCATCATAAATTGTCCACTGTGTTCTCTATACACCAGGGCCTCCTCTCCATCCTGAAGCACTATTCTTACCCTGCCCAAGATTATGACTGGTGCCTGATCTGCGACACCACTGTGCAAGGTCTGCTCCTTTGTTTTCCGTATTGCAAGAAACACTATTCTTATTATCTTTCATAGTATAAATCATCTCTGTTGCTTTTGGTAGGAATTCCAAAGTTCGTCTTCTTTCTCTCTTTCTCTCTTGCTTTCTCTCTTTCTTTCTTTCTTCCTTCCTTCCTTCCTCCCCCCCCCCTTTTTTTTGCAAAGTGTTTAACTCTAGCACAGCCTGACCTGAAACTTACTCTATAGTGCCAATCTGGCCTCAAACTTCCTTAAAGATTTTTCTTAAGCGCAGTTGTGCACACTTTTAAACCCAGCTCTCTGGAGGCAGAGGTAGGAGGATAGCTGTGATTTAATGGCCAACCTGGGAGTACAGAGTGAGCTCTAGCTGGGATAGCTTAAAACATTACCTCAAAACTCCTTCACCCCCCCTCCCCCACAAAGAGAAGTCATTGAAATTTGGTCTGGAGAGATGGCTCAGTGGTAAAGGTTACCTGCAAAGCCAGACAGCCTGAGTTCAAATCTCCAATACCCACATAAAGCCAGCTGCACAAAAATGTGTCTGGAGTTTGTGTGCAATGGCAGAAGGCCCATTCATGCCCATACTCACTCTATCTGTGTCTTCCCCTCTCTCTCTCAAATAAATAAGATATTTAATGAAAAGGTTTTTCTTATCTCCTGTTTTTTCACATACAATGTCTTCTCTCTGCAATAATTTCAACTTCTTATTTACTAGATTAGAATTATTTTTAAATTATTTTTACATGTTATATTTTTTAGGTTTGAATGAACCCCCTAACACTAAGCTTACAGTAGAGTCTTTTATACTCATGATTCTATATGCTTCTGTTATGTATTTCACACATCTTTTATCCATTCCTTATCAAATTAGAGTTTGTTTACGTCTTCATCATTAAGTATCTCTCAGTCAGACTTAATAAACATTTGGTAAGAATGAAGGAAAATTAGGCATTTATTACTTATTGATTGATTTCACTGGGCCATACTGGCGATGGAACACTGAGCCTTGACTGACGAAAGCATGATTCAAAGCACAGAGCAGCTACACCTAAGACCCCAACATTTAGTAAGAAAACACATGATTTATTTTGTGCCATTTTGATTCCATTAAGGCATTATGTGTATATAATTTTATCTATGTTATTAGTTTATTAGATATATACAGAAATGTGCCAGAGAACTTAAACAATTTAACAACTTACAAATCTGCATTAGCGAATGCTACAATATTTATTGTTGTCCAGGTATTCTGTATAAGTGAGTGTGTCAACATTCATCTTCAAATGCCACAGTGCTGCCTAGGAATGTGAGGCAGAAATGGGGCTTAGCTACCTGGAGGCCTGCCCAATGTTGCCATGGAGAAGGAGCCAGCATCTAGGGCACATCTGTCAAAACACAGGTTCATCTGTCTGGTGCCTTCAAATCCCAGGATGGGCAATGGAGGCCTTCGACTGCTTTGCTCCAGGACACTTGGACATTTCCAAATTGCTATCTTCAGATATCAGAAATGAGTCTTAATAGTTTTCAGAGATTGAACGCGTTGAAGTACTTAGATATAAAACTTTCTATATGAACATAAATTTTATATAGCTTAATTAGAGTAGAAGCCTCTAGGGCTAGGGAGGTGGCTAAGTGGTTAAAGGTGCTTGCTCGCCATGCCTGATAGCCTAGATTAGATTCTCCCACACCCAGGTAGAGCATAATGCAAAGTGGTGCATGGATTTGCTTCTAGTTTGCCACAGTAAGAGACCATGGTATACAAACATATGTACACAAGCAAACACAGGTGTGTGCCTGCTCATACACATACCTACAAAATAAGTAAATAAAATTTAAAATGAAATGTCTAGACTTTTACCTTTACTATATTTTAAAGATTTTATTTGTGTATTTATTTGACAGAGAAAGAGGGACACAGAGAGAGAGAGAGAGAGAGACAGAGAGAGAGAGAGAGAGAGAGAGAGAGAGAGAATGGGCGTACTAGGGCCTCCAGCCACTGCACACAAACTCCAGACACGTGCACCGCCTTGTGCATCTGGCTTATGTTGGTCCTGGGGAATCGAACCTGGGTCCTTTGGCTTTGCAGCAAATGCCTTAACCACTAAGCCATCTCTCCAGCCCCATCTTTTATATTTTAATGTGCAAATAAAAGTATGTCGTAGTCCTTTGTCTCTTAAGATATGGTCTGAAATGACAATTTTCAGTTTCTGGTTATGTGTTTTTTTGGGGGGCGGTATAGAATTCCTGCATGTTCCGTGATTTTTGGCTTTGCTTTATCCAACCGTGGAGAAGATGACCACAGAAAGACTGGTTAATTTTCAAATTAAAAAGATGGCAGTAGATGTGCAGGGATGTCTTCAAGTTAGTAATGGTTCAGATATTTGATGCCAAAAGCTTAAAGAATATGATGAATCTAAAATTGACTATCTATTAAAGGAACTACTAAGTAGTTTTATTCAATAAATATTCAATATTTCTTTATATATATGCAAGAAAGTATAGATTTGAGAAGCAGGTCATAGAAATGCAAGCACATAAAGAGAACATAAGTCCTAAGGAGTTATCAGACTCAGACAATGTTATTTGCTTTTATAACCCTTTGACAGTGATTTATAAAATGCAAGTATTATTTAAGGAACAACAGACCTTTTAACATGTCGGAGAGTTATTTTCTATTATTTCAATGCTATATCTACTGTATATTGAATTAGAATCAGGTTAACTTCCATGCTCTGCTGAATTATAGAGCAAAGCCACCTACTTCTTTCTTCACTCCAAAACACTTTTCACAGACACGTGAGGTTGTATGACACATGTCATAAAAGTGTAGTCTAAAATAATACAGTATAGGGCTCAATAGAAAGCTCAGTGTGTAAAATTCTTGTTGTAAAAACATGACTGCCTGTGTTTTGATCCTCAATACTCACAAAAAACTGCAGGTATGCTTTTGCACACCTATGATCCCAGCACTGGTAAGGTAGAGACAGAAAATCCCTGGGGTGTGTAGGCTAGCTAATCTAGATAAATTGGTGAGCTCCAGGTTCAGTTAGAGATACTATCTCAAAAATAAGTTAGAATATTATAGAGTAATACACATGACATTGATGTCTCACCTCCACACACAGCTGCACACACACCCAAGCACTTGTACACACTGGTGCACCCAGATGCACATGCATACATTCCAGACAGATATGTATGCAAACAATATAGTGCAACTACCCTATATATATAAGTGTATATATATATATATATATATATATATATATATATATACACATACATACATATATATGTATATATATATATATGTCCAATCTATAAATTTAATTATAGTGTTAATAATATATCATGATAAATCTGAGCATCAGACTCATGAAGTAAGCTTATTTTTTAAAATGTTTCTCTATAAAACCAGTCTTCTCATAAAATGATGAATGTTGAATTAATGTTTATAAATATGCCCTTGAAGACTGAAGTGTTTGATAATTGTATTGCTACGATTTTTTAACCTTATTTAACACATTTGTCTCTGCTTGTGATTTGGGTTGTTCAAAGTGCCAACACTGCTAATGTGGACTTGGTGGACTAAAACTCATTTACTAAAATGTAATTTTATCCCAACATTCTGGTAAGAATATTTGTAGCTATAATTTTTTTCAGGAATATAGGCTTTTCTGAAAATATGACACTAAAACTGAATTCTGAAAATCCAATGAACATATTTGGAGATGAGATCAAATTGTGGAAGTTAACATAACCCCATACTTCACAGATGAATAACAAATGTAAAAAAAAAAAAGAATAACAAATGTAATATTAAATGTAATTTGTGACTCTAACCATTTTTTCAAAAAAGTGTTTGTGAAGAATGTTTCAGGTGGAATACTGTCTTATTTATCTTCTTAGAAATATAATGCATACTTATGTTCTCAGAAAAGTAATAATACAGATGAACTAAATAAATATTAATGCATATTATCAGACCTTTCAAAAGTCCTGTTATGGAGTTGGAAGATGACTCAGACAGTAAAGTATTTGCCACACAAGTGTGAAGACCTGACTTTGGAGGCCCAGAGGCCATGTCAAAGCCAGGAATGTTGGTATATGC
Organism: Dipus sagitta; assembly: GCA_036346955.1. NCBI lineage: Eukaryota > Metazoa > Chordata > Mammalia > Rodentia > Dipodidae > Dipus > Dipus sagitta. The sequence continues at coordinate 6,415,090 of CM070787.1, forward strand.
CTGAAATCCAAGGGCTAGGGAGGAAGAGGCAGGAGGATTCCTGGGGCTGGCCAGCTGCCTAGTCTAGTTGAATTCGTGAGTTCTTGGTTCAGTGAGAGGCCCCATCTCAAAAATATGTTGGAGAATATTTGAGAAAGGTGTGAGATGTTGTCCTCTAGCCTCCACATGCATGGGAACACATGTGTGTCCATATGCACACACACATACACATGTGCACAAAATAAGTAAAACATAGGAGTCCTATTGCATTTACAGTTGCAACTTAACTTTCATAAGTCAAAATGACAGTTATCTTAGATAAAAATATCCTGTTTGTTAATATCTGAGACATCTGGCTTTTATTAAAGTACTATTTGTGATTTCTTTAATTGTGGGGCTAATCTCTAAATAGAAAAAGACATGGTTTACTTAAGAATACCAGAAACAAAAATCTCCTTTAAATACTAATAGTAAATTTTACAATTGAAGGTATATTGCTGAGTAAATGAAACCACAAACGTGGTGGTCTTATTCAGAATCTCCAGAAAGCACATTCATGATCAATCAGTTGTAAAAATGAAGAAATGTGAAGACTTTGCACTTACCAACCTCCACAACACTAGAGCAGTTGGGGTCAGTGAAACCATCTGGACAGTCGCAGGAAAAGGAGTCGTCGGTCAGTCCTGACAGACAGATGCCACCATTTTCACATGGATTGGGATCACAAATATCACCTGAGGAGCAAAGCAACAGTTTAACTATGTTTTGTTGTTGTTTGTTTGTTTTGTGTTTTTATTTTTGGTCTTGACATTGAAACATACTAGCTTGCTCCCCAAAACGCACTCCTAAATATCAGTCCTTGACTGTTTTCACTAGACACCTCAATCTTTTTCCTGTCTGCATCCTACTTTGCTTTGTAACTTTCAATTTCCTTTCACTCAAGAAGGCTAGGGTTACCCTGGATCCTCAGAATGTGTCTGGAGTCAGTTGCTCTGGAGGTGGGATGTTCACTGGCTTGAAGGAGGCAGAGGACAGAAAACTGAAGACAGGGTGTCTCCTTCCTCTTTGCAGCCCCATGACGGCCAGGCTAGTGCCCTCAGACCAGCATGCATCAGGGGGTGAGGTGGGCATGGAAGCGAGGAAGAGACTGCAACACAAGAGTCAGTGACACCATAGCAAAGATTCTCAGTCCGCAGCTTTCTCTTAGGTGCTTTTTGATAGGCAGAATCTTGACAAGAAGTGTGAAAACAAAGGCACCAATGATGCAAAGACAAGCAATTGGCAAGGTTGTCACCTGAGGTAAGTTGGGAGATATTCAATATATCTTATGCCATTTTGGATAGGAGTAATAAGGTTTCCAGGAAGATTATTGAAGTGCTGTTTGGCTCTTAATTCCTGCGCATGAAAAATTACTGTAAGAAAGAGACGTACTAGATAAAGAACTGGTCAGTTAAAATGTAAAAAGAATGAAGGGACAGAGAGATGGCTTAGTAGTTAAGGCATTTATTTGCCTGCAAAGGATAAAAGACCCAGGTCGATTCCCTAGGACACACATAAGCCAGACACACAAGGTGATACATGCATCTGGAGTTCCTTTACAGCACCTTAAGGCCCTGGTGTGCCCATTCTCTCTATCTAGCTGCCTCTCTCTCTCTCTCTCTCTCTCTCTTCCTTTCACTCAATAAATAAAATAAAAAATTAAAAATGTAAAAATAATGAAGACAGAGAGACCAGAATTGGTACCAGAAAATAAAAAGCTGCTCAGCTGTACCCTTTCACACTAGTCAAGTGATCACACTAACAGTGTTCACCAAAAGACGTGACCCCACACAAGTGTCAAATCAAGGACGAGGCTATCAGCCTCGTGTGAAAATATTTCAGAACTATTTTGGGGGACATGAAAGTCATTTAGATAAATAAAAATGCAATAACAAAAATAACTCTCAGATTGTCCTTGCACAGCCTGACAAACCAGAAGTAGTTCCATTTAAATGTGGAAGGAAAGGTAGTCTTTAGGTCAAAACAAGTGAGTGGTTTATTATACAAGGGGAACCTTAGTCAGATTGATCAAATATCAGAAAGTTTTGAAGAGCACCTTATAGGTGAACATGTTACCTTCTGAGCTAAGAAAAAAACGAATAAGGTATATAATTTAAATAAAAAAAAACCACTTGGTCTACAACTTCATAATTCCCTAAGACATATATTCCCTTACAAGTTCTTTCACACAATTTATTTCATCTTTCTCCAGATTAATCATATTAAAATGTTACAAAAATTTTAATGGAAGTCACATTTTTGCCAATTATATAAATCAAGTCATTGGCCATATTATATGATATGGTAGAAACGATATGATATATGAAGTAAATTATATGATACATAAAGATAGTGCATAGCACCTGGAGATCTTTACAAAGAAATTCATAAATGAATGAACAAATACGTTATGGTATCATGAAATAATTTGCTATGGCTGGATTATGTAGTGTTTGATTGGGAATGGACATGCCTCCTCAGTGAAGATGGCTAAGTGACAATTCATGGGATGAAAACTGAATGAAAGTGTTTGAAATATATTTGGAAGTTTTGACCGAGTCAGATCTGCACATTAAGACAATCTTAGCTATATTTTACAGAATGCATTCTGAATGGAAAATTACATGACTAATAAAGATGCATATATTTTTAAATATTTATTTATTTTAGAGATAGAATGAGTGTGTGTATGTGTGAGAGAGAAAGAGAGGGAGAGAGAGAGAGAAATAATGGGCCTGCCAGGCCTCTTACAGCTACACACGAACTCCAAACACACAAAATGGCATTCTCTTGACTGTATGAGCTGGCAGGACTTGAGGGCAAAAAGCAGAAGATACTATTGCAGCGTGGCTTGTGAGGCTGTGGTACACGAGGGTGGGGGTCAGTCTGAGTGCTGTAGATGTAGTGAAATTGGGAAATGCCAGTGTTTGTCAATCTCCAAGTCAAAGGAAGCATGTTCTGTGTGAAATGCTGGCAGTCAGTTCCCGGCAGGCTGACTCACAAGAGTATTAGGGACACTTGCCATGAATACCAGGGGCTAGAAGACAATGAAAGACGGGCAGATGTTACTGAGGTAAGTAGGCATGACAGAAGTAGCGTTTGATGTCCAGTTCAATCGGCTGGACAGTATTGTGTTCACCATAGAATCCAGAAAGAAATTCAGTCAGCAGGGACCTTGGGACTGGTGTGGAGGTTTGCTGGAGCCCATAGGGAGGCATATTTATTGAGATGGGAGGAATTTGCAGATCTGATACAGACTAACATAGAAGTCAGGTATGGAAAGAGGCAAAGTGTTAAATAGGAGATGGAGAAAAGGGCAAAATGCATGACAAAGTGTGCCCTGGTTACTGTAAAAAAAATGTTCTAGTGACCTACTGGAAGACTTTAAAGCCTAAAGTAACAGAGCATTAGAAGGCATGAACAACAAACCAGTACACGTCCCAGGGGTTTGTAACTGTGCCCACAGAATAACTTGTGCATGGCTGTCTCCGTAAAGAATTTTCCCCATGTCTGGGGCCCTCTTAGCAGCTAGGTTTGGGCACTGGACTGGCAACAGCAGTGTCAGTTCAGACACAGGGAGTCAACCTGAGTGGCGGGCACAGCAGCAGGCTGGAGAGTGGCCTCACTTCCTCTTGGACCTGGGCTGGACAAACAGGTTGGATGGGCCCCAGTGAATCTGTTTGGGAGGGAAGGGGGCCAGTCAGACCGCATGCTGTATTGGAAACTCTTCTTAAATATCTCTTCAGCTGCTGACTCCTGAGACCACTTGTTCTTGCTAGGGCCTCAGAGATCCTACCAACCCTCTGTAAATGTGTTTCCTTATATAAATGGCATAGTGATAAGCTGAGTCTTAAAGCCAGTGATGCTTTCTATGATCTAAATGGTGTCATCAGTGGAGGCTTCTATATGGACTCAATACTTTCAAGTGATGAAGACCAGGGGAGGGTATATGTTCAACATTCCAGGAAGGAATCATAGCATATTCAAAGGCAAAGGACCGTATCTAATTCCAGGTATGTTACATAGATCAGCATAGCTATAGAGGTATATGGGGATGTAGAGTGATGAGATTAGATGTGATCATAGAACTAGATATTAAGATGCTACTGCTGGAGACACAACCTACGTTGGTTCCAAGATATTAAAATATCAAGCTGGAACTGAGATGTGAACCTCTTCCCTGCTTGTCAGTTGTCATAATGCTAGAAAGTGCTATGCAAACTGCTGTAGGAGGAAGCCATCAACAGTGTTAATCAAAAGTGGACCCTCAAGCTACACTACTGGCCAGCTAGGCAAGATGCCCACTGGTACAATAGTGCCATGCCTGTTATGAAGGGGACCAATTGCTTCGTAATTGTAATGGATTCCGGCTCTATGGGAGGAAATTCATGCATGGTAGTAAAAACCGAGTCAAAAGCCTGTGGCTTGAAAAGACATAGGCCCTAGGGGGAAAGCTACTACTATTGTTTGGCTAAATAGTTCTGGTGTACCTATCAAGTTCCTCCCTAAATACTTATAGTTACATGCATAGATTAGTGCTGCCCTCACAGAAGCTTCTTTTTGAAGATGACAGTGACTACTGTGGAGAATCCAACCCCCTTGAAGTAGTGCCGACACGTGACAATTGAGTGGTTAGCACCGAATGGGGCATCTCTAAACACGTGCCAATGCTCCGGGCACATTGTGGAACAGGTGGTGGAAAGAATCCAAATGGGGCATCTCTAAACACGTGCCAAGGCTCTGGGCACATTGTGGAACAGGTGGTGGAAAGAGTGGAGTAGCCAAAGGTTTGAGAAGCATGCTGTAGAGTGCTATATACTGAGCACGAGGTGGCCATTGCATTCGGGACCTCACAGCGGTTGATGCTACCTCACAACACTGGGCCCATCAATGTGTGGTCATGGATAAAAAACAGAGAAAAAGAAGACATAAACAGAAGTAGGAACGGTTTGAATAAAGGAGTTCAGTGGAAGTGGATTGGGGGAGGATGAGCAAGAGAGTTTAATGGGGTGGAATAAGGATCAAGAGACTGTGTATTGTCATTGAAAAGTTTGTAAAAGTCATTATAAGCAATGCCCATATTTTGGCATTTACCTCTAACAACTGAAGAAGAAAAACAAAGTAGTTTTGGACACCACACAGCCCGTCACCACTCCTATGCTTTGGAACGATTCACTGCCCTGCCAGCATCAGATGGAGGAGGAAAAGCTGAGAGAAAAAGAATATGGCATTCGTCCGTAGAAGTGGTAGTCCAGCAAAAATGATGGGAATTTTCCTGATCCTGTTGAGAGATGCTATTGTGGTAGGAATAAAGTTAAAAGTTGAACTGATTTAGGGAGCTATTGTAAGAGTAAATTGCTGAGGAACTCAACTTATCTTTATCAGCAGATGGAAAAAATCCCAGAAAGAATTGTCCAGAAAGGGCCCAGAGGGTTGATAAGAAGGAAAGACAGTTTAGGCTAAAACAAAGTCAGATGGAGTTCATTGTCAAGGTGGCCTGACTACAAAAATGGTTGATACATAAATGGTCACATGTCATTTGTTCACTTACCCCTCCCCTAAGCTATGAAAGCTAGAAAATTAAAGTAAAATCTCAGCTTGGGGCCAGAGCTGCTTTGGAGAGCTATTTCAAGCTCTTTCGGCCCCTGGATAAATAAATTCCTATACTTTCACTCATACTGGTGTTAGATCATACTGGTATCAATGATCTTTCGACATCTCTGGAAACCCCAGCAAGAGTGTCCTTTACCATGACCCCACTGGTCAGGAAAGGCTTCTGCTCCTGGACCTCCCAGTCTACCAAAAGTCCCTAGAACTGGGAAGCACGCACCCAAGACATGAATTTGAGGTCTCCTTCCAGGTGGCCCAAGGAGGCTGTGAAACCCTGGACTGGAGTTCCTGAGTGGAAGGAGACAGGACTGAGCTAGATGTCTGAACCAAGTAAGAACTCTCCAGAATAATTGGCAATTGAAAATTGGAAATTGAAATTTAAAATTGAGGTTGTGACTAGTCAGGTGTGAATTATTCTTGGAGTGATTTTGAGGTCTGGAGGAGCCGGCGCTGGTTAGTCCCTGTCAGAGGAAGCCCAGGCCTTGATGCAGATCCAAGGTGATGGCCCTCTTTCTGTCAGGAGGACTGAAATTGTTCCTATCAGGACCACGGTTCAACAAGGGACTAGATCAGGGTTTTAAGCGGGATTAAATAGAAAAAAAAATGTTTATACTCATATAAATAAATAAATAAATGTCAGGGAGGGGGGAGATGGCCATCTGGAGTCTATATGAAAAGTGTACTTGAAGGTTGGAGAGATGGCATAGCAGTTATGGTGCATACCTGTGAAGCCTAAGGACCCAGGTTCTATTCTCCAAGTCCCACTTAAGCCAGATGCACATGGTGGTGCATGAGTGTGTGCCCCCTCTCACTCTCTCTATCTTTTGCTCTCTCCCTCTTTCTGTCTCCAATAAATAAATAAAAATAAATTTAAAAAAAGAAGTACAATTGATATGAGGGTGTGTGTGTGAGCATGGATGTGGCTCACAGCTCTACGGCTGCGGAGTGATTTCTGTCGCGGACAACGCCTTGTCTTCGAGTCTGTTCCGCAGCACCTGCACAGTGGGAAATTCCTTGCTGGGGAAGTCCTCCACCAAGCCCACTCTCCTAGACCGCATGATCAAAAATACACCATACTTCTAAAGGGAATATTCAGATATAATACTAAGACAGCTCGACTCTGTAAATTAAGACAGCCACCTTTCAATGTTGAATGACGCCCAGAGGAAACACTGAAAGTATCTAAGATTATAGGCAGGGAAAAATGCAAAATTCTCCTACTTTCAGAAGTTATAAAATGGCAAGATCAGGGAAGCTGCCCTGTAGCTCTGAGAGAAATCCAAAACCCTCCATATATAAAATATAAAAAAAAAAAAAAAAACAGAAACAACAATTAAAAAAAAAAAAACTCAGCTAGAGTCAACCCAGAAGCTTCAAGGCAAGAGATCACTCCCCCTCTGCCCCCACTCCCCAGGAATGAGGCGCTGCCTGGCAGAACTTAAAAACCGGCTAAATCAAGGCCACAGGGAGGGAAGTGGAGGGAGGTGGTGATGTCTAGGCTACTGGGGAATTCCGCCACTCCAGGGCCTGACACTGAGGAAGAGCTTAAATGATGAGAAAAGACAAACCAAACGTCTCATTGCAAGGTTTTACAAAAAGCTAAGCAAATGCGAGTGGAAGTCGCCCAGGCTCTGAGCCCAGCCATGTGCCTACGGGAAGAGGAGGGGAGACACTGGCAGAGAAGGGCTTTGCTGCCCTGCTGAGCTCCCCAGGGGCAAAAGGTCAATGGGCAACAGGTAAATTCTGGGGCCAGTCGCAGGCCCAGTGTCGGAAAGCCCGGGGGCTCTGTCTGCCCTGTTCTCACGTGGCTGGGGCCCCACGTTGTCTCCCAGGCAAGGGCAGAATGGGGACTCATGAGCAGCCTCCTGCAATTGCGGTGTGTCCCTTAGCGCTGCCCCTGCAGGCCTTGATCCGGGTGAGGACCAGCCCAGCCTGACCCATGAGTGTCACTGGACAGGGAGACAAGGCACCCGCCTCTTGGGTTTACCTCCCCCCACCCCCGGGCGTCCACTCTGGCTCCGCTTTCTTGGCTCCCTGCCTTGCAGAGCCGGGGGGGGGGGGGGGGGGGTGGCTGCAGACACGGGAATCACGGGGTCCCGGTCCCAGCAGGATGGTGCTGCGGACAGATGAGCACTTCTTGTAAGACCTGTGTAACGGTTTGCAGTTTACTTCATCTCTGTGCTTCTGTGGAACTGCTGACAGAAAACAGCCCCAAGGTTTGTGTTAGGATTCAAAAGTACTCAGTATCATTTGTCAGAAAATTTCTAGTAATGTCCTAATCTGCTTTCATATTTTAAAAATATGTGTTTCAGAAAGCTGATAAAAATGTTACAAATGATAACATGTATATGCATATTCTAAGTAAATAATGTAAGTCAAGTATGGGTAACTCTTGTATATAAGGTATTTCAAAGAGACTTTTGGGGCAATAGAAAAACACTTAAATGTACATATTAAAAGGTTTTATGATAAATAATAATAAAAGTTTTGCTGGTAATTATAATGAGATAAACTAGATAAGAAGACAAACTAAAAAAATTAAAGGTTGGATGTTAAAGACTTCATAAAAAGATTGTTATAAAATGGGTACACAGATTATAAGGTAAAAGTATGTAAATAAAGGTATTAATAAATTTAAACACTAGGCTTAAAGACAAAGATAACCAAGTCTTAAAGTGCTTGATCAGATTACAGACTACTTGAGATTAAGATGACTGACTATTAGCCAAGAGTTTATATCAGTCTAACAAAGGAAGGCCCTAGGTGATTGCACGATGTTATGATATTTGGGTTGTAAATTTAAAACTTTAGTTTGCTGATGTTAAGCTGGTCATAATAATAGTTATAAGGTTATATAAGACTGGCTTTAAAGTGCTTAACCAAGTTAGTATGTTCCTCTATTTGTCAACATTTTAGTATTTAATTTTTTTATAAGGTTAGTATATCTAAAACAAAGAAACAAACACTGTAACCTTACGATGATTCCTGTCTTGTTCATGCTTGTTTTACTGGCTGGTTATCACTAAGATTATTTCATAAGCGCAATTGATAGGAGTGTGAGTGAGCGTGGATGTGGCTCACAGCCCCCGGGCTGCGGAGTGATTTCTGTGCGGACAGTGCTTGATCGGGACGGTTTTGTCTTGTCTGCTGCAGCACCTGCCCAGTGGGGATTCAGAGTTCACTGCTGAGGAGCTAAACTTATCTTTGTCAGCAGATGAAGGAAACACAAAGAGAGAGCTGTCCAGAAAGGGTCCAGAGAGGCATTAAGAAGGAACGACAGTTTAGGCTAAAACAAAGTAAAATGGAGTTCATTGTTAGGGTGGCCTGACTAAAAAATTATATACAAATTACCACACCTCATTTGCTCCCTTACCCCTCCCCTTGACTATGAAAACTAGAAAATGAAAATCAAATCTCAGCTTGGGGTCAGAGTCTCTTAGGAGAGCTACCTCAAGCTCTTTTGCCCACCCCCCCCCCCCCCCCGGATAAATAAACTCACCTACTTTCACTCATACTGGTGTTGAAATGATATTTCTAGAGAATTCTTCAACACTAGGGACAGGGGGAACAATGGAGGCAGCAGTTAATCCCAGACCCAGTTCATAAATACCAGGTAAGGAAATGAATGAGGGTCTGGGGAGATGGCTCAATGGTTAGGAAGCTAGCCTACCAAGCCTAAGGACCCAAGTTCAACTCCCCAGTATCCACATAAAGCCAGCTGTACAAAGTGCTTCTTGTATCTGCAATCTGGTTGTAGTGCTTGGAGGCCCTCATATGCCCGTGCTCTTTGTCTGTCTCTCTTCTAATTTTCTCTGCTTATAAATTAATGAATAAATATTATAAAATAAAAACAAATGTATGCAAGTATCCCATATCACTTCTCACCTCCTAAGCAATTAACCAATGAACAAAATTTTAATTATTGAGATTTTATAGGAAAAATGATTCACAGTTTAAATGTGAGGTACTGGATCAAATATGAGCATAGATGTAAAGCTCTTGGTAAACTAACGACAATGTCATCTACCAGTGCCAAAGCCTCCATAAGGATGAACGTTCACCCAGAACATTTTTACATTGTCAGTCACACTCCCAAGCATTGTCAACAGAACCACGAAGAAGAGTACGCATTTCCTGGAAGGCTCACTATTGCTGTGACGTCCACAGAGATAAGACTTGCTGAAGAAAGTTATTTAGATTTATTGATACCGACAACAGCAGTGTTGGAGACAGAGGCAGGGTCCGAGCGGTATTCTGGGGGCATTCTAGCACATATTAATTCAAAATCAAAAACCTCTCGCCCCTCCCCCACGCATCCTCACTCTCCTCACTCCGCTACAGCACGCGTACTGATTATTCTGTCATTCTGTGCATTGGATGTCTTTGGTAACCTTTCTGGGTATGTTTGACGTGCTTTCTATGATAAGTTTAAATCCAGTAGGTTTCCGACCGCTACTGTGGGCCTGTCGTACAAGGTGTCCTGTGATCAGAGTGGAACAGATCTGCTCAAGTCCTGTCACGGGTGACCTGTGCCAGCTGTGACTCACTGGACTCTCCCCCCGTGGACTTGCACTTCCTGTGCCACTTTACTGCTCATGTCTACTCATTTCTAACAGACAAAACTTGCGAACATTTTTTTTGTTTGTTTAAAGATAGAACTGTGTACATTTATTAGAAAAAACATAATGGAATAACAATTAGCTAATTATCATAATGATTATCCCACGCATTTTCATCCATTCTCTTCATGCTTTTCCTGCATACAAAGAATTTTTTTTTTGTTTTTGTTTTTGTTTTTTCGAGGTAAGGTCTCACTCTAGCCCAGGCTGACCTGGAATTCACTATGGAGTCTCAGGGTAGCCTTGAACTCACGGCAATCCTCCTACCTCTGCCTCCCGAGTGCTGGGATTAAAAGCGGGCACCACCACACCTGGCGAATTTGCGTTTTAATTCTTGTGTTTATTTGCATCCTTTAAGACAAATTTTCCCTTTGTAGCCCAGGCTATCCTATTCACTATGTAAACAAGGCTGGCTTTGAACTCATGGTGCTCCATTTGCCTGTGCCTCCCGCATTCTGGGACAATAGGTGTGAACTACCACATTTTGAGATTACATTTTTGTTATTCTGGTACCTGGATTCTCACCCACATACTTAAATAGCAAATGAACTACCACTGAGCTATACTTCCATTTCCAACCCCAAGATTACAAGGCATTATTAAATTTATTAACATATTATATAGTCTCCATGATACCAGTATTTACACAGTCTTTTTGAAAATGGCAAACAATTTGACCAAATGCATAATTCATCAAAATAGCATTGTGATCATGTAGACATGGGGGTTGAGAGACAATACGTAGGCTGTAGATTTCCAGGGCTTCCTGTATATATGACAGCCAGATGATTCATCTCTATTAGTAAATATAATGAATTTGGTTTTAAAGAAAACTGTGTTTGAGAAGTCTGCAGAACAACCCAAATAAAAATGTCTAATAATAAAACAGATATGGAAATGGAGAAGTTTTTCTTCAGCATGAATTGTTGAATGTCAGTGAGTCATTTATGTAAGGGAAAGAAGGGGAGAGGCTATCAATGCATATTCCAGGAAAAGTAGGAAGATTATTTCAAATAAATTCAGGAAAGGAAGGCTCAGTTTTTACAAGTGAGGTCCGGTATGTCAAATCTACCTGACATTAATAAGGTTTTCCCACACATAATGCTGTAAGGAGGATAATGCCAGGAGAAAGCAAAATCTTGTTTTTACACAAAGCAAGAATGTACAGAACTGATGTCCAACAGATAGTATGAGTTAGGATCATGTTATACATCTGTGGCAGTGCCCCTCAATCTATTCAGGAGTTGTGTTAAAGCTTATAATTTGGTGTTACTGTGGGTGGATTCTAGGATCTGGCCCTAAGGTATAGGGACAGACCCAGGATTTTAATCTAAAGATAGCAAAGTGGTTGAAATATGCCATGACGGAGTTTTTCCCTGGAGTGTGCTTTTTTATGGTTTTGTGGTGGTAGTTTTCTCTACATGGGCCTGTGGAAATAGGCCAGCTTCTTTTGCCATTATGGAACTTCCCCTCTATCTGCAAGCTTAAATAAATTCCTTTCCTCCCATAACTGTGTCTGGTCTGGAGGTTCATCCCACCAACATGTGACTGTGACAGAATTGGCACTGAAGAGTGGGTACTTGCTGAAATGTACCTCAATATGTGGATGTTGGTCTTTTGGAACTTTTGTTTTGGAGGAATGGGCATAGATTTGGTACTTGCAACTAAAGATGACTTCTAGAGTGGTAAGCTAAGGTTTAGGAGCTATCTGAGAGTTTGAAAATGCTAAGTAGAGAGAGAGTTGTATTTTTAATCTTGGCTTATGAACTTTCTAAGGGGAAGGAAATACTGAAGAGAACTTTTTGGGAACTAGACTACTGGCATAAGGGCTGGCTGTGTTCTGTTGCCCAGGCCCAGGTAGTTTGATCAAGGCTAAATTTATAATGTACTAATGTGCTTGTCTAATGACATGGAAAAACATAAGCAAGTTAAATTTACTGGTACAGAGACTGCTTTAGGGTATTGAAGCTGCTATTGTCAAACACATTAGCAGTCTTAAGGATGATGGCCCAGTTGCTTTACATTAAAACTAGGGAGGGGCTGGAGAGATTGCTTAGTGGTTAAGGCATTTGCCTGCAAAGCCAAAGGACCTCAGTTCAATTCCCCAGAATCCACATAAGCCAGATGCACAAGGGGGACACATGAATCTGGAGTTCATTTGCAGTGGCTGGAGGCTCTGGCATGCCCACTATCTCTCTCCCTCTCTCTGCCTCTTTCTCTGTCTCAAATAACTAAAAATAAAGTTTTTTTTTTTTTAAACTAGGGAAAGAATGATTGAATGGTAGAAATGTACTTCTTTGAAAGGAGATCTGTAAAGAAGGAACCTGCTCTTCCAGGTTACTATTCAGTCCTTGGATTAAGAATATAGCTGTGCCCTGCACATCTGGTATTGGTTTTGGAAGCATGAAGACATGTGTGGAGTGGGTCACAAAGTGTATACAGTTCCAGGAGCCACTACTGAGATGCAGCATGAGGTAGGGTATGACGACCCACAGGAAGAGGTTGGCAAAGCCACTGGAAGATGCACCATGGTTTGCCTGGAGACCCAAAGATGTTTTGGATATACCAGGACTGTGCAAGGGCTACCATGAAGCTCTGGTGGCCTGAGATGGAAACTTCCCTTGGCTATTCAGCCCAGCTAGAGGGGTGGAATTAGGAAATCCAAAGACTGTCAGTCATTGGTCATGATATTGGACTTGAACTACAGATGTTTGATGTTTGCTTAGTGGTTAATGAGTTTACATTGTTCTAGTCTCTTCTTGCTATGTCTTAGACTGGTTGAAAATGTTTATTCTGTACCTTGATATGTTGAAAATATATAACACGTTTTAATTTTACAGGACTCACATTTAAGAGACAGTCTTAAATCTCAGGTGAGATTTAGGACTAGGGAACTATCTTAAGTTGGTAAGGACTGTGGGGACTTTTACTATTGGACTGAACACAATTTACAATGTTAGATGGCTATGAATATACTGGTAGCCAGAGATGGGATATGTTAGTTGGAATAGATGTCCCTCAACTGATTCAGGAATTTTATTAAACTTGGCATCACTGTGGGTGAATCCTAGAGTCCAACCCTAAGGTGTCAGGGTGAACCCAGAGCTCCACTATAAAGACAAGCAAAGTGCTTGTCTTCTGTCATTACGGGGTCTGTTCCTGGAATGTGCTTGCTTGTGGCGTGGTGGTGGTGTTTCCTCTGTGTGTACCTGTGAAAGTGGGCCAGTTTCTTCTTCCTTTATGGATCCCTCTATATTTAAACTTAAATAAATTCCTTTCCTTCCGTAACTGCATCTGGTCTGGAGGTTCATCTCAGCAATGTGTAAGTGCCTGTGAAGGAATTCAACTTTCAACTGTTTTCCTCCACACCATTACTGATAATGCCACTAGATCAGTTGGACCTCTGTAAGAAGAAGCTGTTAAGATGAAGTTAAGACCCTGTGCTGAGAAGATTGCTCAGTGGTTAAAGACATTTTCTTTCAAAGCCTGCCAGACTGGGTTCAATTCCCAAGCCACTGATGTAAACTGGACATAAAAAGTGGCACAAGTGTCTGCTGTTCTTTTGTTGCGACACTAGGTCCCGGCATGCCCCCACTCACACACATACACATGTGGAAATGACTATATATCTACATAATTTTTAAAGATGAAATTAAGAGTGTAACAACTAGCAACGTTAGCTGACTGAGGATTTACTCTGGGAGAAACATTGCTGAGCATGCATAGATGAGGGACACAAAAGGAGTATAAAAAGTTTGCTAAACAATAACTGGCAAGCTCTGCTGCAAGTCCTGTCAATGCTACGCTGGCTACTGTTTCTGGAGCAGTAAGTAAACCTGTTTATCTATGAGGAAGTGGAGTCACAAAGAAAAGCCTTCATGTCATCATGCCGGCTTGACGCCTATGAAGAGAGTAGAAGGGTTGGGGACGGGAGCAGCTGAAGAAGGGCTGCACAGGGGTAGTCTCAGTGCGAAGCACAGCGCCCCTCTTCTAATGGGGAGCTCCAGAGCAGGAGTCACGGTGAAGGGAGCCCTCAGGGTCAGGCATGCTCAGGCTCTGGTGCCTCCACCCTGTGCAGTGGCGGGCGGGCGGCGTTATCAGCAGAGCTCGAAGAACATCCTACAGGTTCTGCGGAGGGCGGCTGTCAGCGAGTCGCGCTGCTGCTCCCCAGAAAGCGTGTTCTTCCTTGAAAGGAGACTGAGCCGCGCCCCTTCCTGGGCACGGTGATCCATTCCCTTTCACTGCCCCAATTTTCCTGGTTTGGGTAAGTGACATGGCTAATGTCATGAAAGCTGTTACATCTTAACGTGCAATTTTCACACACAACTACGACCATGGTGGATGCTACAGGTGTGGGCTGATACCTGAAGAGAAAATCAACCTTCCCTATCGGGGATTTCATATCCGATTAAGATAACTGTAGGGATTTGTGATTCTCTGTAATTTTGAGATACCCTATGGAAGTATTCACTCAGAGAAGAATTCATGGTTAGACTGCAATAAGCCCTTGAACTTCAAATGTGTGTTTTCTTTTGTGCCTCTTCTGTTCATTTCCTAGTATCTATGATGATAGAGTCTTAAAACGTCAGTAGCAATTGGCACAAGAAAGCAGGCTCAATGAAAGAAAAGAGCAGTGTAACATTGCACCGTTCCTTATCCCGCTGGCGCGGGCTCCTGCAGGACGCCTCTGCTTGCGAAGCCTTATTCCTTGATGCTTTCTGGCTCGTGGCCTCACCTGCCGTAGAGTAGGACAGATGTGTTTAATTTTCCCCTAACTGTGCTTTACGGCTCCGTCTGCAGTTCACGGTCCGACTCAGGCTCGGGAAGCTGATGCTGCTTTGCCTTTTGGCAATGGAATAAATAATCATTTTCCCAGGGCCAGAAATCATTGCGGGCTAAATTTAACTTACCGCTTGTCTGCTCTTTCCATCCCCTCGCCAGGAGTCCGAATGGACTGGAAGGACCTGCTTCAGGGTTGGGATTCAGAGTTAGATACATTCTTCCGCTGACCCCCTAGCTGCTGCCAGGGATCTCATTTTCAAGGTGATTCATGGGCCATCTTACTTCATCTCATTACCCGTTTGTAATCCAGAATCTTAAAAATGTATTATTTATTTATGTATGTATTTCATGTGTGCGTGTGTGTGTGTGTGTGTGTGTGTGTGTGTGCGGTGGGGGGTGGGGGAGGAAGAGGATGCCAGAGTCTCTTGGTTTTGCAAATGAGCACCAGACATTTGTGCCGCTATTGGTGTCTGTCTTCATGTGAGATGCTGAGGAACTAGACTCTGGCTGGCAGGCTCTGCAAGCAAACACCTCTACCAGCTGAGCCATCTCCTCAGTACCTGTAAAGAGTCATTTTTTAAACCTATGCAGCAAAGTGTATGTTCACACATGAGCAATCACCTCTTTCTACGGAAAACAATGTAAAACAACTAAATCAAATAAAAAGTCTAAAAACCTTTCTCTCTGTGATTATCATTGTTTTTATGAACTCAGCATATACAACTGTGCAGCATTTCATCCATATAAAAAAGGCTATTCTGTGATGACACTACCGTGGGTATCTGGTACGCAAGGCAGCTAATTTATTTCATTGACATTTAAGCTCTCAAATGTTTTATGTGTTCTGTCTTCTTGATATGCTCATGTCTGTCTCCAGTTCACATATCAAAGACTCACTGGCGCGTTAATCATACGTTCATGCACCAGGCACCACATTGGACAAAGTATAGCTGAGATGAAACAGAGCTTACAGTATGGAGAAGATGAGTAATGAAACCTTACAAATCAGCAACCAAGGTGAGACAAGCCAGGGAGGAAAACAGCCTGATAAGAAAGACGGTAAATAGAGTTGGTTATTTAAGATAGTATCAAGTGTAGTCTTCAAGCCGAATATATATATATATATATATATATATATATATATATATATATATATATATGAAATGCTGGTGTGCTGGTAGTGTCAATTAAGGAAGAGTACTACCGGAGGGAAAGAGCAGTAGGTATTTGGCCCTTGTGATAGATACAAGAGTGTTGACATCAAGCCAGTGAAGAAAGGGAGTCACTGTATAGGCCACACTAAGGAAATGCTACTAAACATGTATTGTCAGCAAAACAATTTTAATAGAAACTGGTACATAATTTAAAGGCCCACATTAATCCCATGTGCAAGATAATAAGGGATATTGCTTTTTGTTTATATATTAAACTGCTACAATAATATGATATTGTATTTACTTGTTCATGTCTTTACATATTGGTATCATTGTTATTAATGCACTTGCCTATTGTTGTTAAGGTATCCACGTATTTTCTGAGTAACACATGAGTTTATGTTTCCCTAACTTCTCTAAAGGGATTTAGATATGCCAGCAGCCAGCAGAGTATACCTGCAGTATACACTTGTCCTTTCCCATCTCCACAAATAAAATTATACACAGAGGTAAAGTTGAAAATATAAAATATCATGATGTCATCAAAACATTTTACCTCACC
Source organism: Dipus sagitta (assembly GCA_036346955.1). Classification (NCBI taxonomy): domain Eukaryota; kingdom Metazoa; phylum Chordata; class Mammalia; order Rodentia; family Dipodidae; genus Dipus; species Dipus sagitta. Next base: position 6,431,835 of record CM070787.1, read on the forward strand.
AGCATGAATCTATCTAATTCCTTAAGTTTTTCAGCAAGCTAATTTTGAAGAATATCCCAACTCATTTGGGTGTGGGAAAGCAAAACACAGATGCCACTTAAATTCATGTACCATGACCCTGACCATGTGGGCCTCTGCACTGACACCTCATCTTCACCTTATTGATCTGCCTTTGGGTTTGGCAGCTGTAATTTCATTTTGTTAAAAACTGAAAGAAAGCCAAATCTTTGACTTCAATTTTACAAATCAGAATTTTGAAACCTCCATAAGTAGAGTACTTGGCAAAAGACACAAAATGTAGTACACATAAGAGAAACAACTAGTCAGAATGAGGAAAATTTCATAAGAATTTGGACACTTACAAACTTACAAAAAAAATTAGTATCCATATGACTGAATGCCTGAGAAATTGTGACCCAAGCTAAATGGTATTTTTTTGAATTGACAATTTCCCTTTTAATTTATGTTGCTATCTCTTGAGAAAACATTTGTGTTGAGTAATGAAAATTTGATTCTACATTCTAAAAATTTTGATGCATGCATTTTTACTTTAAAGCTTTCTTTGGCAAACTGAAAGTAATGGCTGGTCAATGTACATTTCAAGGGTTTCTTTAAAAGGTGTGATGTAAGCCAAAGCTTCTCTACTTTAAAACTAAATTCTACACAATATTGTATACTAATATAGCTTAGGAGCATGGTATACACTTTCTTTCTTTCTTTCTTTCTTTCTTTCTTTCTTTCTTTCTTCTCTCTCTCTCTCTCTCTTTTTTTCTTTCTTTCTTTTCTAGTTGGTAGTTAGCTGGGAATTGGTTCACAGAACTGTGTATTTCCATCTTGCCTGTTCAGAGAAGACTAGAACCCACATTTGAGCCAGTCTCAACCAAAACAGGTGCAAACAATAACCACTTATTAGCAGTTTCCTGCATCGTCCTCAGTTTTGCACACCTGTGGGCTGACCCTTCCTGATTTAGTCTCTTGGATCCACCAACCAGTCACGTCCCTCAGTTACAAGTGAGTCTGATGATGAGGCTCACTCTAACTGGATGATGACACTTATAAATGAGCATAACTACATGTGTGAATTACTTTTGGCCCCTCTTTTCCCTCCTGGTCTTGGATCTTGATCCTCTTGCCCCCTTTGGTGAGCTCTTGGCTCTTTTCCAATGAGAGGAGGCATTCTCAGTAGTCTCCCCTTCCCAGGAAGGCTGGGAAGTACGGATTGCTACTGCTCCAGGGGCCTTCCCGTCTTGTTCTGGCACCTTGCTGGTTGTTTCCCAGGTGGGCAGGTACCTGCTCCCCAGGCTTCTCCCCTGGAGGTGTGAGGGGCCTTTGTCCATTTCTCTTCTCATTTCCAGCCAGGGTGGGAAGGGAGAGAACTTCCTTTGGCTTGCATTTCCCTGACTGCCTTTCCTCTGGATCCTAACCCTCCAAAAATAAATCTTATCATTCATAATTTACCCTTGGCTTGGTCTGCATGTCCAATTCTTTGAGAACTTGGAAAAGGACCCAAAGTTGGGATCCACAGGCCTGCTGTCTACTGCATCTTTATGGACATATAATTTATCCCTGGATTCCAATATCCCTGAATCAATAATATTGAGTTATTGAAAGGATTAGTAGCATCAAGGATATCTGTGTTGTTAGGATTTCATTTGACTTGTAGAGAATTTGATGTCCTTATGATGCATGACAGTCCACTTCTGCACCTCAGTGACCAGTGTCCAGAGATAATCTCTGTGAACCCTCATGCTTATATAAGATACATGGACAAAGAAATCTCCCAGGCATGGGTGCACACAAAAACTACACAGATGCTAATTCAATTCGGGCATTCCTCAGCTGCTATTTAGATGTTCGCCTACCTTTTTTTCATCTTAGATAACTTTCAAATGCTATTGGCATGCTGGGCTGGACAGAAGAAAACTAACAGAAGAATATCATGAATAATTGTTGAGCATTTGCTATTTGAGTTTTATGCCCAATTACATGAGGCATCATTCAACATTGACTACATAAGAGGACAAAACTGTATTTTGGACTGTTAACATTTTGAAAGAGAAATTTTGACACATTTTGTATTTTAAAACACTCTGGAGATTCCCTTAAAATAACAGAAGCTAGAATTTTTAGAATTGAATGGTACATTAAAGATGATCTAACCCAGTGATTTTTAGGCTTTGCTGTGTATTTGAATCACTGGGGAGATTTTCAAATGCCTAAAGCCCAGACCAATTAAATCAGAATCACTAGGAGGAGGGCTGTGCCCTCCACATTTTCAAAGCTCATACAAACACTGCAATGTAGGAAATAAAACAAAGGAAAAGGAGAAAGTAAGAAAAAAAAACAAGGAACAAAGAAAAAGAAATGGATGGCAAGGAAGTCAGTTTATATTTCCTTCCTGCCTTCTCTCTCTCTCTATTTTTTTTTTTTTTTTTGAGGTAGGGTCTCTTTCTGGCCCAGGCTGACCTGGAATTCACTATGTAGTCTCAGGGTGGCCTTGAACTCATGGTGATCTTCCTGCCTCTGTCCCCCCCCCCCCCCCCCCCGTGCTGGGATTAAAAGTGTGTGCCATCACGCCCAGTCCGTTTTCTCTTGAGAGGTAAGAAAATGTGGAAACGTAGTTAGCTTTCAAGTTTTTTGTTGTTGTTGTTAGTGCCATACCATGTGGGAAAATATTCATTTGTATGAAGCTATATTTGGCAAATCACAAATAGCATAAATTATGATAGTAAAGGTAGAAGAGTCACAATCTACTATTAGCATGGATTGAGTCCCTATAAATTAATCAGCTGGAATTCTACATGTAATCAGATAATTTGACAATATATGGAATTTGATAATGTATGTATCTATTATGAATAATCATAGTCTTTCAGATAGTAGTTATCAAAATGCACTTATGTACAACAAAAAATCAAAGTTGTATCACATATTTTTGGACCCATAGTTGACAAATACTTGTTCTCATAATCTAAAAGAAGAAACAAATAGGGCAAGAGGAAGTTGCCACGCCTTTCAGGCCCCATATATCACAAGAATGGCCTTACAACCAAGACCTCTGAGCCAAGAAGCCTCTATAGAGTAAGTGACCTCCCAACTGGAGATCAGAGTGAGCCACAGTGTCATATCCTGCAGACCAACAGCTCAGATAAGCAAGCAAAAGGCCCAGAATTCTTCATTTGGTTTTGGAATCGCGAGAATTTACAGAGTAAGTCAGTGTTGCTGCCAGTCTGCTGGAAGTTGAGGATTGAAAGTGGGCACGAGAGGGCAGGACTATGATTTAGTAACAAGGAGGGAGAAGCAGAAGGACCCTGAGGCCCAGGTCAGCTCAGACTAGCAAGGCCCTGTGTAAATAAGCACAAAAAAAAAAAAAAAGAAAAAGAAAATGAGAGAAATCCAGGATGGCATGATCCATTGAAACCAATGGTTCTGTTTGTTTGATTAGCAGTCAGGTTGGTTGTTTGAGACAAGGTATTATATAACTCAAGCTAGTCTCCAAGTCACAACCCTCATTCCCCAGCTTCCCAAATGCTGTGATCACAGACATGTATCACCATGCCTGGTCTACGAACTAATGACCTTAAATTTATTGAAGTACATCAGGTGGATATTGTGACTGAGAATGTGAAGTTAGCCAGCCTAGAAATTTGACTTTGCCTGTCGTTACTACAACATTTTTTTCTATCCGCTGTAGGCTTGTTTGAAAAACGATCGCTATTAAAAGTCAAATGACATATCACACAATACGTTTTACCCAAATTCTTGACCTATGAAGATATTATTGATAAAAAAAAATAAAGTGCTCTAGGGGGCTGAAGAGATGGATTTGCAGTTAAGGTGTTTGCCTGTAAAGCCAAAGGACCCAGGTTTGATTCCCCAGGACCCACATTAGCCAGATGCACAAGGGGGCGCACGTGTCTAGAGTTCGTATGCAGGTGGCTGGATGCCCTGGTGTGCCCATTCTCTCTCTCTGTCTCCTCTCTCTCTCCCTCCCTCTTTCTCTGTCAAAATAAAAAAAAAAAAAAAGCTCTACCCCAGAGTAAACTTTGGTGGGAGGAAATGGCAAGAAACTGGTTGTATTTAGGTGCTAAAGGAAAGCAGGTGGTACCTAAGAAGAGGTTCCAAACAACAACCACAAAAGACAAACAGAAGTGTTAGAAGTGGATGGCTGTGTGAAAATATGTGGAAGGAAATGAAGTGACACCAAATTAAGGCTGCATGGGCATATATACTGAAGATACTGAAAGTTGGTGTTTTTATAAGGCAGGCTGCTAAAAGTATGATGGGCAGGAAGTTTGAGAAAGTAGAGGGTAGATGGTAATGTGCATGTTTCTGCAGAGATTTGAGCATTGTTTTCTATAAGAAATAGGGAAAAAAAATGATCAAAGGAAGCTAGGGACCCATGAAGTGGTTTGCAAAGGAGCAATAGATGTCCACAGGCAGGATTCTGGCTTTATCACACAGGTATGAGTCACAAAGGAGAGAGTGACGTCATACTGATTCAGACATTTTGAAATTAAAAAAAAAAAGTCTCAGTAGAGCTTATGTAATTGTATGTTTTGATATCATATGTGTAACAATGGGGTAAACATTAAGAACCTACTGGAATTTTCTTTCAGAGTATATTGCAGTTCTTCAGTTGACAGGAGAGGGCAAACCAAGAGATAGAATCTGGATGCTGTTTATAAATAATGCAGCATGTCATGATGCTAACACTCAGCCCATCGATCCATGTCAAGCACACAAACTCACATTGACTTTATAAATACAGTCAGGTGCGCCAAAGACAGAATCTACTTCCATGTCCAACCCCGAATGCTCGCCTTGCATCTCCTCTTTGTTTAGATCTTAGGTCGTGAATTCTGCAGCTACAATATGAACATAAGCTTCTTGGGAAAACAAGTTGCACTACCTTCAGGTATCTGGTCCATTATCAAGCACAGTAAGCCAAAGAAAAACTGAATGGTTTCTCAGTACTCCTTTTGTCAATGATTCATGTGGAAAGGGAATGCGATGCAAAAATTATGGAGGAACAAACTGCAAATTCTTCTTATATTTTATTTAGAATCTTGTTTGAAAATTCACAATGAATGAGTAAAAGGACTTAACTTCAAGTATAGTAGGAAAAAGGTGAGGAATTATGTTTTACTCTTTCAAAGTTTCCCCTACGTATTTATTGCCAAGCTGTTCAAAATAATCATTTTTTATTGCAAAACATTTTAAACTACACCACAAGACCTGGCTATGCATTATTATACTTGATAGTGGGAGAAAACAAGCATGTCACAAAAATCAAAATGTGTCTCCTTCCAATAACACAAGTAACCAATTGATACCTTACTAACGTATGGGACAGAAATCATAATTAAAAATTCAAGCAGATCTTGATTCAATTTTGTAAACAGAGAATGAGTTTGCATTTGCCTTTACCACAATATTTTTATTTGAAGACACTTTAAACATAACCAACTCATATTCTAATTCTACATACGTGCTACAATGACATAGTTTGAATCTCTTCAATGAGCATCGCGAGCCGCGGGGAGTAGAAACATCAATCATTTCCCCAGAGCCCCTGCCTGGGTATGGATGTGCTTATTTGTGAGAACAAATGAGCTTGCTACTTCTTGTAACAAACACAGAATCTACTCTTCTGATTTAAAGGCTACAAGGCAATATGCTTTTCTAATGGAAGGGATTTCTTCTCAAAGAGAGACAACTGGGCAATTAGCTCAGTAGAAACAAGTCTTTGCTGTTTTTCCTTTCTCACCTTGGTGTGCAATACATGTCAGGCTATGGCAGTTAACTCTCCAATTTGCATCTTTATAGGGAACAACTTGATTGTAAAGAGGAAAGGAAAGTGCCCTTTCTTCAGGGGTCCCCAACACCTTAATGGGAACTCCATTTAGGACATTAGTGCATTTACAATAGGTAAGCTCAAGAAATTCAAAGAGAGTGGGGCTTTTTTTTTTTTCTTAACTATTCTGGCTTACCAAATAGCAAAGTGACTTGCTAGAAGGTATCCATTAAGCCTAGAAATGGAACACACTTGAGCGTCAGTGTGAATTCAAGACCCACTGCCTCTGTCTCCATGTGAGGCCTTGTGCGTATTCAGCCTCTTCATCCCTCCTGTCCTCATTGGTGCGACGGTTTGATGACGACCAGCTCCTTGCCCAACCCTGAGCAACCCTGACAGAAGGGAGGGTTCTATGCAGTGTTGCCCAAAAGCCCAGCTTCAGCTTTGCTCTGTAGTTGACGAGGCTTGGACTTTGTCCTTTGTATTTTCTCATTGATTAAATTACTATCTATTCAAGTTTACACAAAAGGAGTGGGGATGTAGGTTGGAATCATCTTGGGCATAGGACTTGAAATTATCCAAGTATTGCAGTATCCCCATATCCTAAATCCTCTCCAGCTTTCTTATGAAACTGCCTTCTTGGAACGTTACCAGTACTTGTGGGAATGTAGCCTATACGTCTATAGTTGAGAAACAGAAGTGAACTCGAAGCACTCGTGCTTCAGTTCTTTTCCACCTCCCCCTGTTCACGCCTCACATTCATAATTATGCTGAGGCCTGCAGGCAAACACACTATTGCACAAAGGCACACATCTCCTCTTTGCTCCATGTTCCAAATTTCACGTATCTTCCAATTATTCTCCATTGTTCAGCATGTCAGAACATTTCAGTATTTGTACTGATATCATTAAGCCATTAATGTCTTAAGTGTATGTCAAACAATTCACTAAGAACTTTAAGCTTAATATGATCACATTTAGTCATGATAATATCCTTATGAGAGACTTTGCTGATATCACTAATAAGATATCTAACCTATGGAAAGAATAAACTTTATTAAACTGCATAATGTATGCAAAGGCATCAAGTAAATCCTCGCCGAAACGGAATCCCTGAACAGGCAGCATTACTTGATTTGAGCAAGGAGAAACTGTGTGTCAGGGTGGCTTCCCTGACCCCTGTTCTCTTCCTTTTCCATCTTCTGAAGGTTCTCTTTATTTATTTTATTTTTGTCTTTGTATTGACTAATTTTTGAGTACTGTTGCATATGCCCTGCCCTGCCCTCCTTATCTTTCCATAACCTGGTCTCCTAGATTAGTCCTCTCATCACATGCATATCTGGTCTCCTGCTGTTAATACACTAAGGCTTTTGAAATTCAATCTACATTTACCAAAGCTGTGCCCCTGGATGTGATGTCCTAGTGGCAATACTAACTACCACTAGAAAGCAGGGGCAGATGCATATTATCAGGGAAGACACTGTAGCACCACATTACCAAATAGAACTATACACCTATTTTGATTTCATAATATCATATTTGGACCTGTCACAAAACAGGTATGCTCTCTCCTCAAAGGGAACAGGAGATAATCTATTCTAGAGCCAAATATGAGTGATCACATGCCTGGAAAACAGATTTAGGTTATTCCAAATTCTATTATTTATAACATGTTAATAATTTCATGAGTTTTTTGTTTTTTTACTTATACAAGAAAAGGTCATAGATTAAGACACATTTCAAATGCACTGTTGGAAAGTAGGCAGGTTACAGGACAGTGAGAAAATCTTCATATAGGCCTCACATACAATCTGATGACATTCTTAGCCTCAGAGTTGGTAGAAACTTGTGATCTGTTAGTACGGTACGCAATGATTATGTTGTAGTTAGTGATGCAGAGGTGGTCAATAAATGGCTATTAGGGGGACCTTAGATAGCCCATGATAATTTGGCTCTGAACCTGCAACACACCAACTCTCCCCAATCACAGAAATTCTAATTATTTGAATCAACCTTGTTCAATGTAGATAAGGCTGCTCCTTGTGAACATAGGTTCACATTCTCAATTAAGCTATTAAGCAAATACCTCTCTAGGGTCTCAGCATTACACAAATAAGCCATCTAGCTGGGTATGGTGACTCATGCCTTTAATCTCAGCACTTGGGAGGCTGATGTAGGAATGATCACTGTGAGTTTGAGGCCAGCTTGTGACTGAATAGTGAATTCCAGGTCATCCTGGGCTAGAACAAGACCCTACTTCAAAGAAACAAAAACAAAACAAACAAAAAGCAGTATAGTACTTCCAATCTTACTTAGGAAACCTTGCAAATGACCATAGCATGTGGATCATTATTTAGATGAGGGAATGATAAGTCTAGAACAATCTGAAACAGGTTGTGGGATATTTGCAAGTGCATATGTCAAATGAGAGCGTGGACAACACACAACCATGTGAAAACCTGTGATTGATAACAGGGCTTTTAGAAACTGGAGGGTCACAACTCAGTCAATAATTTGGTTGAGAGAGTTTACTACCCCCTTCTAATGGTTCTACCAGATGGCAGATGTGAATCATACAGCAAACAGAGCTATTAGAAGTAATGGATACCTTCTGTGTTGTGTGGATTAAGGTTGCTTTTCTCAAATGTAAATCGCCCTTTAAGTATCATAGTTGATCATGTATTTTCTGTGTCAAAAACCAATCCTTCCTGAATCCACTTGATGTTCACATAAACAGTATATTATAATCAGCCCTCACGTGGTAGCAAACAGTTCATCATTAAAAGTAGACGAGCATTGCATTTAAAATAGTACAATAAGCATTCCAAACATAGATGTGCATGTCATCATGGCAGTGTAACTGACTTCTTGGCATTGGTGTGAATATGAAGAGTTTTTGATTAGGATATTAGATAACAGTAACAGTGATACCCCTGCTTACTGAGCATCTGTGGTGACCTAAGCACTTGTAAACAATGGTTAAGAAAGTTGACTGTTTTTGCAGTATTTGAACCCCAACAGAACCACAAGGAGCCTACGCTATTAATCACAACTTCATCCTAGTCCATTCAAACATTTAACATTTTTCTTAATTGTAAAAGGAGTGCGTTTTATTATAAATAACTCAGACAACAAATATCATAAAGCCAATTTTAAAAATTACCTATAATTACATATTTCATTAACAATTTGAACTATATTTAGAAAAATTACCTTTGCGTTTAGCTATGTTGATTGCAATGGATGTTTAACTTTAAAAGAAAGGAAGACACACCTTTCTTTAAAAGTTCAAAGAATTTATTATATAAACTTTAAATATACCTAATCTCTGTTTTTCTTTCCTTTACCTTAGAAGCCACTATTATATTTTCCTTCTCTATCCTTTCTGCATCTCCACATATAATTAATTTTATGTTTCTTTAACTCAAATGGCAGAAATGACACACTGTCTTATGCCTCATTTGTTGGCTTTAAAATATAACCCAAAGAGTTTTAGTATAAAACTATTTCATATTACTTAGCAAATATATGACATCCAAAGATATAAGTGTATTCTACTTTATACGTGGTATAAACGGCCATACATGTGGACATTTTGTAGGCTCAAAATTCTTTATTCTAGTCATAACCTATTATGAATTGATTACTCTTGTGTTAATATTTTGTCAGGAAAATATAACAAGGGAAACTATCATAGGCTTCAGTGAATTTTCTTAATATTGCCTAATATACTTTTAAAATATGATAGTGCACTAAAATAATAATGTACTGACTATAATGTTTGTAAATACTGGTGTGGGGATGCTTCTAAATTAATTTACATTAGTTTAAGCCATATGCACCTATGATTTCTACGACATTACCAGGAAGAGTTTATAGTATTGCTTCAATTAACATGAACTCTGCTTGATTGTCACCTGGGAAGAAATAATAAATGATGATCTCCTTTATTACATTACTAATCCAAAATGTACACAAATTTAGGAAGTCTTAATGCTTTAATCGTATTCTGAATGTGAGCTTCAATGTTAGTGTGATTTTTTTTTGTTGTTGTTGTTGGCAATTTTCCAGACCTAGGGTTAGGGAAACTCAAGGGATGTATAAGAAGTCACTGCAAGGTCTCCAGGGAAACTAGCTTAGGGTCATCCCTCCTCAGGCTCCCTCCTCCATTCTGAGCTAGGTATTATACTTCACAGAAGATCATTAAAATGCCTACCCACAGTGCTTCTAGATCTTGTTACATAGTTTTGTAAATGAAAAAAATTATATATATGTAACATGCTCTCTCTAGAGCTGGAAAGAGATAAAACTAGAAAAATACATACAATGAGATCCACCATCGTTATATCCAGAGAATAAGGTCATAAGGATATTTAAATATTCTTCATTGTCTGCGTTTTTATAAGGTTTTCTACTGACATGTACAATGCTATGATTGTTAAAAGCTTAAGCATGTGGCTATAAAGACATTTGTTAGTAATTTGCTGAACTTGCTTATCCAAACTAATGATCTTTGTTAAACTACAACACTTCTTTGAAAAATTTAATGGGGAATTCAATTTCAACACAATTTTTATTTTTGTTTCCATATAACCTGAGAGGTTAACATATGTTTTAGTATGCAGTATATGTGTTGTGTATGTATGTGTGTGCACATGCTGTAATGCCACGTCATGCCCAATCATGCCTAGTTTTTTTTTTCCTGTTTTTTAATAAAGTTTTCTACTTGTGTTCTAAGGATTGAACTTAGGTCTGGATCTTTGTATAGCAAATGCTAATACCCACAGAACAATTTTGTTTTATTTTTTCTTAATTTTGAAATCTGTCACTAATATCACCAACAATAGAAGAAAGACATTCAAAACTAATTTTATGACAAAAGACTAATCTAATAATTTATTGATACCATCTCATATGAACTTAAAATGGCCATACACCATAGAGACTACAATTAAAATCAGTTAGGCGGATAACCAAACAGTTAATATAAATGAAGATTTAGTAATACACACAGGATTCCACATCAAACATGTATTGCCACATATTTAAATGAATGCAATATTCTTGCATATTCTCTTATGTGGAGTCCAAGAGAAATAATGAAGTGATGATCCCTGGAGGTTTAGAAGAAGATGACATTATAGAAGGGTGAGTAATGTCTTAGATCACCAATGCTGCCAAACCCTCAACAAAACATTCTGGTCACTTACCCTTCCATTAACAGATAAAGCATTTCATTAAGCTTTGCCTTAATTAGTGCAAAAGTTATACCACAAATTTATACAGAAACCCAATCTACCCTGATGTATTCTTCAAATTTTATCTATATTACTAATTCAGTTACTTATTAATTGTGTGTGTGGTACATGTGTGGGAATGCGTGCGTTCAGGTACATATGTGTGCACATGAGTGTACAGATGAGCACACACATTTCTGTATATGCATGTAGAGGCCAGAGGACTATGTGAGGTGTCATTCTTCAGTAACACTAACTACTTCATTTTTGAGTGAAGGTCTTTCATTGGTCTGGAACTCATGAAAGATCCTCACCTGTCTGGCCAGCAAGCCATACGATCCACCTGTCTAGGACCCCTCTGTGCTGAAATTCCCAGAACAAAGCACCATATCCAGCATTGGTACACAGTTCTGGGACTTGATCTAACATCTTCATTCCTACATGGAAACTATCCTCCCTTCTCAGCCCAGATCTGGATAATTGAAAACCCACCTTTTTGAAGGGGGAAGGAGAGTTTTTTGAATGTACAAACAAAAAAATGACTCTATGTGAAAAACATCATGTTACTAATATGCACTTTAATGTAGAGTTAGATGGATAATTAAGATGTTCATTTAAATGTTATGTAAAATAAAGGGCTTATCTGTGATTGACAACTAATGGTGGTGTTCCGAGGATCATTCATGAATATGTCTTATGCATTTGGTTATCCCCATAAAGCCCTTAGTTTCATGTATGTTTGATATGTTATAAGCTTGTAAGCTATTGAGGGTGAGCTTTCTTCTGGAAAATAAAATCTATTTTACATTCTTTTGTGACACTTTTTCAAGTTTTTCACTTTGATTAATGAAATTATGCCTCCTGCTTTTTAATATAATTAGTTAAGTTCTAAATCCATTACAATCTAATACTCTCGGGTTAAAATTCAATGTTACTATTAACTACAGTAAATATTAGCAGGATAAAATCTAAAATGATTTCTAGGGTCAATACAGAAATTATTCAGGCAGGAACACTTATTGAGAGCAATCAAAGGAATCACGGAGCATATCCTCAGCCTTGGAAGGGTTCAGATTTGGGTCTTCTAATCACTTTGTTCTGAGAATATTTTACTGGAGCTTTACAGCTCCCTGACTTAACTTTAAAAAGTTTTGTTTTACTCTTAAAGAAAAGTGAAAATCCAAACCATTTATAATTTACATTGTCCATGACTCTAGATTTAAAAGCTCAAGAATCACCCATCCATGTGTTGAATGGGAAGCATCACCCTTAGGTTAGCCTTTGAAAGTTTGCATCTGATTTTATTTTCTGATGTAAAGAAATAAATATGGTCTGAAAAGCAATTAAGAATCCAGAAACACATAAGATTAATTTGAATTGGCAATCTTTTAGAACACCCTCTGCATTCTTATCAAAATCCATATCAATCCTTCAACCGCATTGCCCTATGTAAAATATAGAAGCCATCAGTATAGATATCAGCTTCCAAAGACTGGTAATTGAAAGTAAAACAAAACATGAGCGGAATCCCCTTGCAATTCTTAGAAGTTTTTCACTTGTTTTCAAAAATGGATTCCTATGAATATGCAACTTATTGAGCATTTTCTATTAGGGAAAATAATATATATATATGTATATATATTATATTTTGACTCGGCCAAGGTTGATACCACACTACTTAGTATGTGGCAAGTCAGCCCCCAGGGTTTGTGTCGTCTTGTGTTGCTTTCTTTCATGCCTCTGGATAGTTCTTTACAACTTGAAATCTGTACTTCTGTTTCCATAGCAGGGAAAGAGGCTTGAGAAAGAACATAGCTCACCGTGTTTCACGATGGCATAATCATTCCTTGATTATAATCTGAAGAAAGCTAATAGTCTTCTCATTGTGTATACCTTGGCTTTACGGTGTAAATTTCCCAAGACCTTGACAAATTTATTTTCTCTGGTATATATCATGTTCTCATTATAATGTATATCAATTTCCCCTCACATATGTTTTCCTTGATTTCTCTCCACTTTATTTACTGAGGCAGGTTCTCTAACTTGAGCCCAGAGCTCACAGATTCTTTTAGTCTAGTTTGCTAACTTGTCCTGGGTTCCACTGTCTCCAGCTCACACTTGCTGGGATTACTGGCAGAATTCACAGCCTCCTGGCATAACGTGAGAGTTGGGGATTCAAACTTCAGCCCCCCAGCTTGCACAATAAGCATTTTACCAACTGAGCCATGTCTATAGTCTCCGATATCAAAAACTTATCCTCTGACCCCAAATCACTGTTTACTAGTACATTGTTTTATATATCCATTTTTAAAATTAATTAATTTATTTGCAAGCAGAGAGAGAGAGAGAGAAAGAGAAGAGAGACAGACAGACAGAGAGAGAATGGGCACGCCAGGGCCCCTAGCCACTGCAGACAAACACAAGATGCATGCGCCCTCTTGTGCATCTGGCTTTTGTGGGTCCTGGCAAATCGAACCTGGGTCCTTTGGCTTCACAGACAAACACCTTAACTGCTAAGCCATTTCTCCAGCCCTATATGTCCATTTCTTTATACAGTAGCATGCCACCATACAAAACTGAGGTTGTGATGCTGAGAAATTAGAAGCCAGTTCCCAACAGTCAATCTCCATAGTGTTTCTATTACTTCAAGGGAAAAAAAGATAAAAATGTGACAAAATATCATTTTCCTTTTACATGTTGTAAAATTATCTTATAGTTAAATGTATTAAAATTATTGGTTGTCATAAAAGATCTGTGCCATTTTCCCCTATTTAAAACGTTATCATTTATAATTATCTGTTGTTTTACAAACATATGAAGGAAATCAAAGGGATCTTCATTAAATGTACTAACATAATCTTAGTGACCAATTTCAATGTTTTAATTTATTGTGTTTACTTACAGGTTGAATTCCTATTAGTGGCTTTTCTCTTATTCCCATTGGAGTTGCTTTTACTGTGGGATGTATGTGTTGGCTCTTGAAAGAACTCCCTGGAGATTCCTGAGTTTTATTCGTTAAGGCAAAGTAAAGACTCACAGGACAGGAACTAGTTTACTTACCGCTCACATAAGAGATTAAGGAAGCATCATTGTTCCCACGTAGTGGATATAAAAGGATTGTAACAACTAGGCCCATGTATTAAATAAATTCCTAGAGGGCAATGGAGAGTGATTTTGATAAAACATGATCCAAAATTATGATCTGAGAAGTAAAAGACAATGGGAATTTTTGTTTGTTTGTTTGTTTTTGTTTTTCGAGATAGGGTTTCACTCTAGTCCAGGCTGACCTGGAATTCACTGTGTATTCTCAGGGTGGCCTGGAACTCACGGTGATCCTCCTACCTCTGCCTCCCAAGTGCTGGGATTAAGGGCGTGCCCTACCACACCCCACAGCAACAGGAAATCTCATTCATCAGTTTTCTTTCTTTTTTTTTTTTGTCAAATAAGAACTATTACTACTAGCTCCATGCCTCATTATAGTAGCTTGACTAACTTCTCATTCATTGAATGTGAGCATTTGTTATCTTTCTTTCTTTTTTTTTTTTGTCAAATAAGAACTATTACTACTAGCTCCATGCCTCATTATAGTAGCTTGACTAACTTCTCATTCATTGAATGTGAGCATTTGTTGCATAGAGGTCTCCAAGTTGGACATTTCATTGAGAGGTTATTTAGTAAGGTCTCCCCTGTGTGGCTGGCTCTCACAATCATAATGTCTTGAACTTTTTTATGTTTATTTTCTTTAACAGCTTCTTTTTTACCATGGTTTCCTTGTGCACATCACTCTTACTGCCTTCTTACTTGCATGCTTCTCAATCTGGAAACTAGATTCTCTGATATTATGGAAGGGATCCCGTGTTCACAAATAAGACAGGTTTCCAGCCAGGTTTAGATTTCATACAGCGTGAAGATGTACTGGAGCGGGCAGTCAGATGAATTTTAGAAAATGTTTACATTTTTCCTTATAAATTTAAACAAAAAAGTAATGGTATGTTTTCAGAATTTTAGCTATAGTTCTTAAATATTTCCTATGTACTTAATATTTGACTGGGTATTAATTGTTTCTGGGACTTTTCAGTAATTGTTCAATTGATGTTTTAATGTTTTTTATTTTATGTACAAATGTCTTCATTTTCTCCTGGTCATTAATATGATAATGCTCTTGTCTTCATGTTTCCTGCACCTTCATATATGTAACTATATATCAAATCATGTCTCAAATATTCATACATAACTCCTTTTAAATGATCAAATTAAATAAAACATCTTCTTAACTATTTAAACATTTATATATATAATGTATAATTATATAATATGTAATTCACAATAATCTCTGCCCTACTATTTGGTGATTATGTCCCATTAATTTAACTAGTCAATAAAATATAGCCTATTACATGAAATCAAGCAATAAAAAGTGATGTGACTTCTCCTTCAACATTTCAGTTATTGGTTTATAGGTTATGTGTACCTGAAATTCACAGGCTGAAGTCATACTCTTAAGAGGATATGAGGGGGACTAGCCTTGAGCATATAATTGCTGTTCTTACTGAAAGGACTCCAGAGACTCCCTCAGCATTTTTGCCATCCGGGGTTAACAGAAAAAATGGCTATCTAAGAGGGCTGTCTCCCACCAGCTTTCAGAACTGTGAGAGGTAATTCTGTGAGGTTTATAAGCACCAGAGCCATACAGAATTTTTAAATGCTTGTCTTGTATTATACAATAAATAATGTCATTTATTTATAAAACATGACTATTTATTTTTAATTTCAAATGCATTGCTCCTAAAGAAAAAAAATCAGTGTTTAAAATATTATATACTGTTTGCTTCTTAAAACTCATAATATGTGAGCATTATTGTTATGTTAAATTTAACATAGTCTTAAATACTTCCCTGTTTCATATAGTGGAAGAGTAATTTGTAGTATCGTACATATAATTTCTACAGTTTAGTTCGGAGACTAATAAAATATTCTCTTATTTTTTCCTGAAACATTGAGCTAGTAAAAATCCTAACAAAACTGTCTTTTTATGGTAAAAATCATGTTGAATGCTTAAAATCAAGCCACTCACATTAAAAGTGAGATCACATCATAATACAATAATTGAATAAAATGCATGTCCTCATTAGCAGTGCACCCCTGAAGGATTTGCACGAAGACTCAGTTTTTTAATATCTCCATCAGAGCCAGTCAAGTTCTTATAATACCTGTTTGTGTCTAGCACATTTCCCCCAAATAACTCAAAGCATATGTTCAGTCCTCGCCTATATCAATCGCATAACCTTGGTTTTATCTATATTTTGCAGATGGAAAGTATATTTGCAGATGGACATATACAAAAAATAGGCAAAAACAAAAGACTGACCTAGCAACGGTTTTACTGATGGATAAGGGTTTATGATATAAAACTTGGCTAGATGAGAGGCGAGGGTCGTTCAAAACAAATTCATGGAAAAGTTTGGAAGAACGACACATGAAGTGAAACAAACAAGGTGTTTGCTTCACTGTGCATTTCATTCAGTCATCCATTCATTCTTCCAAATCTCTGCCTCCATCACAAGAGTATATGGCTTGTGCATAGTAATGAGCCTATTCATTCTATTAATTACAGCATCAAACTTGGCATGAGGAAGAGACTAAAGCATTATCTGGGCTTGTACAGCATCAGGTGGTTAAAACTGCTTCTTCAAATTTACCAACTTAAGAAGGAGTAACTGAAAACTCTTATATTTTTATTTTATTCTTTCATGACAAATTACTATGTTGGGGACCTATCACGTGCCACAGAATTACATCATGCACAGGGGACAAGACCATTCCAGTATCAAAGTAAGGTGCTAGTAACATACACTGTGGGCCCATTGTTACTTGAGATTCTATTTGTACTGCAAGCAGAACTCAATTGTATTCATGGGATGAGAACAGACAACGTAGGCTGTCAGTACACGACACTTTTACCCTGCCCAGGGCATAAGTAATTGAAATCTGCTGTCTTCTTTTGGAGAAGCAAGGATTCTCCACCCTGGCCCTTACTGTTCTTTGTGGCTTCTCCACCAGAGCTTGTCTGATGATTGCTCCCCTACGTGTCCTCTACGCATCCTGGGAACATGCAAGGGTTAGTGGGATACAATTTAAGAGATAAAGGCTGTAGGAGCCAGAAGAATATCTTTTCACATCCCAGCTCTATTACATTTATCATTTTGACCACAGGGGGGAAAAGCACTGCCTCAGTTTCTTCTTCATCCTTAAACTGAGAGGCTTAAAAAGGATTACATCATAATGCATGTACATTTCACAATGGCTGGTGTATTATGGGTATCCAATAGTTATACATTTCCTACTTCCTATTCCATTTTTATGAATGAAAATTAATTCAAATCCTGCATCAGAAAAAGAGTTATTAAATGTACTGCCCGTAAGTAAGAAAGAATATTTTAAATATATGTGGAAAAATCACATCAAAAAGTACGGTTTTCACTACATCAACCTAACAAACAAAAGAATTATATTTCCCATAGATAAGTTCTGTCAGCATGCCACTGACATGTTCAAAGCTGCTTTCTTCAGGCACTCTGTCACACAGCTTAGCGCAAACCTAGTCTGCACCTCGCATTTGCATTTTGCATTTGTACCCAGTGGCATTTACAGAGGTTACTGTCGCTGAACGCTGCTAAGCATTCCCTGCTTTGTGTACAGAATGGGGTGTGCTGTGCGTAGCTTAAACTCATTCCATTGTTATTAGTACTCTTTGTGCACATTTTGCTGTTTGTAACCTTGCCTTTCAAGTGCTGATTTGGACAGATGAATTGTTCTGAAAAGGACTGTCACCGTTCAGATTGTTCTAGCTTGTTCTTTTTCACTTCTGTGCCAATTGCCCAGAGCAAAATACAGGGCAGCGGTGTCTTCCCCACATGTTTCTTGCCTTCTCTGCCGTCGCTGTCTCTTCTCAAACTCCCGCTCCAAAACTGCTGTGACACGTTCTCCCCAGACACCCGGGAATTCTGTGCTAAAATAGGTATTCTTTTGTTGTCCATGGACTGATGCAGCTCAATACTTAATCCCCGGGGTCTCTTTGCTGCTAGTTAATGTACCACTGCTCAAGAATTGCCGCTGTCCAGTTTTCACAGAAGACTAAAAGTTGAACATTTTCTTTGCTTTATGGTGCTTAACACTTTGGCCACATTTGCTTTTCACTCTTCCCACATGACTAGTATCACTGAAAGGCGCAGAGTACAGAAAGAAAGAAAGAAAAAAAAAATATATATAGAATGTACTGTTTTTGCTTTCTACAAAATGCCTAAAAAAATTGTTTATTCATGATATCCTAGGACATATGTCCTTTCCTGCCCTTCCCATGCCTTCACCTTAAATAAGTGAAGAGCAGTGTCACTTGAAATGCAAATGATGATAACCGTGGAACTCCCACCATCTTACCAGATACAGTGAGGCCATCAGTGCTTGCAGAGTGTGTGCTATGACAAGACGACATGGCTTTGGAACTCACGGGCTTATAAACCGGTGTCAGCTGCACCAAGCATAGCGTACGTACCCGTCTTGGGATTGACTTTCTTTCTCCTGCTGCTCCGTCTCATACCCTGATGAGATAGCCGGGTAGCATTCATTCAATCGTGGCTCCTGTTTCCCCAGCGCCTTCTAGCATTCTTGTTTCCTGTTCCTTGCCATCCCGCCTCTATACGTTTTCCTTCGTAGAACGTATTCTGATGGCTGCTACATTATGGCTCTATCTTTTCACATCTGCCGGCCATTCTTTGCGAATGTAGATATTTCCCATACGTGTTTTCACACAGTGACCATCAGTAGTATGTGAGGGCTAACTACAATCCCAGGATTCTTGCATTCATCACAGACTTGTTTTGTGACTTAAAAAAAATCATTTAGAAAAATTGTGATTTGGAGATCACTTCTATAGAGGAGAAAAAAATCTAAGCACAAAACTCACAAGGTCCCCATGAGAGTTCAATGTATTAAAGCCTGTAAGATTCTGAGAAGAGCTGTCAGCACATAGTGAGTGTGTCACAAATGACTACTATTATCAGTTGACAACTTTGTGAGATCTATGTAAGAAATCTGGTGTGTTTTCTGAAGTATAATATGTCGCTGTTTACCTATGAGTCCAGCCTCTCTCAATTCTGATTACTTCTCACATTTACTAAGATCAACAAAATCCACGTGACTGTCAGAGTTTCTGAAAGTCTATGGACAAGCTATCATTTCAATACTTTTAAATGCATCGTAAACATTATAGAGTAGGATATAAAGTTTTTGACATCATTTTACCCTCAATCTCTTCATCTGCCCTTTCAATACCTTTTGATACTCATATCCTACTTTCAATAATGTAATCCAACCTAATACATTTTAGGTCTCATCTAAATTGAACTTGTGATTTCATCAAATCCTGATGCTATATAATCTGCATAAAACACCCAGCTAAGTACCTAATCAGTTCTTTCAAATGTGAGGCATGAGTATGTTGTGGGCAGATCACAGTGTGGGGATCGCAAGTAGAAGCTTTTGTTTTGCTGCATGGGCAATTGTGTTCATTCACTCAATTCTAGCTTGCTCTTTCTCCCTGTGAGAGCCAGGCACTGTGCAATCCCGTCTTTGCTAATAATGTGTATAAATCCAGACTGTACTTTGACAAATTAAGAGATGTAAAAAAAAAGAATGGGAATTGATATAACTAACATGCCACTGAGACTTAACTTTTGTCAAATTTTATTATTATTTTATTTTCTTATAACTTTTTAAAAGAGAAACAAAACACTAATGTGTGATTATGTACCACTTCTTAATTCCATCCATTTCTTTTTTTTAATTCCTTTCAAAGGAAACAACCAATCCAAGTTTCATTTTAGCAGTTAAGATTTTTTTTAGTTTGTATTTATTTGTGTGATATATATGTATGTATATATATATATATATATATATATACATATAGATAGATTAGATAGATAGATAGATAGATATAGATATGTAGAGAGAAAGACAATGTGTGTGCCAGGGCCTCTAGCCATTGCAAACAAACTTCAGATGCATGTATCATCATATGCATCTGTTTTATGTGGGTTCTGAGGAATTGTACCTGGGTCCTTAGGCTTTGCAGGCAAGAACCTTAACTGTTTAATCCATCTCTCCAGCCCCTTTTAAACATTTACATACATGATTTATATTTTGAAATATAAAACCATTTCCATAAAACTTTAAGAGTTCTGTTTTGCTCCTTGAAGGGTGTATACAGTATGGCACTAAATGCATTTTTCCAAATTTGGCTTTTTTTTCTTTCCTTAGAAGAGTGGCTTTGAAATACATCCCTGCTTACCCATAAATTCAGTTTCATACATTCTCAATTCTTTACAGCATGCTATTTTTAAGTATACCATACTTATGAACCTATGCTTTTTGCTTATGACTACAGAGGATTGGATTTTTTCCCCTTTTATTATCACATTTTACCTTGTTCCTTCTTGAACACTGTGCAAAAAATAATAATAATTGAGGCTACATGTGTATGACTGGAAGCTAGGGCACAGAAAGTTAAACATCGTGTCAATTCTTCTCTAATCATCGTTCAAAGCAGTGCAAACTACCTCTGTCCCAGCCTCCATGTGGGAAAGGCTCTGAGCTCAGTGTTCGAGCCAGCACTTCATGTGGTGAGGCTTAGTTTAAATGAAGGAAATGTTTATCTTTAGTGAAGTATGTAATGTTAATATCCACGTCTGCCTATCTGCTGTGTGTTTTTCAGTTCATTTCACACACCTTCTGAAAAACTAGTCTGCATTCATGTCATTTTAACAATAGACTGTTCTTAGAATTTTCTGATAAAATGCTATTCAGGAAAGACAAAAAAGATACAAATGAACTATATGTATTTACCTTATTATACATTATGTTGTGTATTATAGCTTAAGTATCAAAGAACGGATACTTCAGAAAGCTTAGTACTGGGGCAGTGGTTATATATAAGAGCATGCATGTATGGTTTACAATTGGGTCATGAAATCACCCCAAGACCACATATTATAGGAATATTTGCCAGCCTGTGGTATAACTGGGAGGAGATGGGACCTCCAGAAGGTGAGGCCCATTGGAAGGAAGTCAGGCCACTGTGGGATGGCCCTTGAAGGGGGTATTGTTACCTCAGCCCTTTTTCATTTTCTCTTTGTTTCCCCGCAACCATGAG
This sequence comes from Dipus sagitta, assembly GCA_036346955.1. Taxonomy (NCBI): domain Eukaryota; kingdom Metazoa; phylum Chordata; class Mammalia; order Rodentia; family Dipodidae; genus Dipus; species Dipus sagitta. Next base: position 6,453,075 of record CM070787.1, read on the forward strand.
GCAGCAGCTCTGCTGCACCATGGACTTTCTGCCGTGATCTCTGCTCTGCATCAGATGCCCAAACAAGGCAGCAAATGCGGACTGGATCTCCTGTGTCTTGTGCAGCCAAAGTCACATTCCGTACATCCCAATGACTTTCTGATGTGTTTTGTTTCAGGAATGAAAGCTGACCAACACAAGTGCCATGTCAGTTACATGTAGATGAACTGACCACACGTGTCCACTAAACAAGGTTATAGTTTCTGGCCAAATCGTGTACCTCTATAGCATGCTTGGTAAATCACTGCTGACAACACGGTAACTATAACTTTTAGAGGTAATCACTGTAGTCGGTCGTGCTTATGATGTAGCCAAAGTGGTTATGGTTGGTTAATATCTTTTCAAATCATTTTTTCCCTTCACCATAACTGAGCTTTTATTCCATCGGAGCATGCTACTGTAACTCCTGTTCTGCAGAGTGAGCTTCAAAAGCTTCTGCTTGGAAAGCTGCATCTGACTCTCAGTTTTCTTTCAATGATTATCTTAAATGGAAAAGCCCATTGCTAAAACATCCATAAGTGCTGTGCCCCTGATCTGAAAACAAAAATCTCAATTATTTACCAGTGCTTATGAATTCCTCTTCACATTTTTGATCATGTCAGGCTACTAACTGTGATTCCTAAATCTTTGTTAGTTTCTCTTTGTTTTTAGCCTCATGGCACATTATTTCTTCTGGTAAAGAATATGTGGAACCATATATATAGAATATTCCTGATTTCTTGCATTATGCTCTTATTTTATTAAATCCAATTTTAATTTTTCTTTTGCCAGCTAAATATTTCAAGTCCTATGTCTCTCTGGAATTTCAGATTTATTATAGATTAAAATTGGACCACTGCATTCTCTTGGCATTTCCAAAACTCCACCGTGAATGGCACACTACTCATCTTTGTTGAACAAAATAGGGCCTTTAGAGCTTCTCCTTCTCTTACCGAGAAATTCAGACTTATCACAAAACTTATGACGTTGTCCGTCTTAAACCGTCCTAGGATGTACCTCTACTTCTAAAACTGTCATTGCATCTTACCTCTTTACCTTAACTGCTCCCATTGCAAAGTTTTCCCATACCCACTCCTTTTATATCCTTTTTCTTTTTGGCACACTCTTGCTTTAATTTGAATTTCACTCATCTGCTTTAATATGGAACTCATATATATTTTACATTCATTATCCCTTTGGATTGTTTTATGTGGTTATTTTTTTTTCAGACAAAATATATGTCAATGTTTGCAAATGTTTCATATGCAAATTCTTACCAGATTTTCAGCACTAGTCTTCATCGTGTGACCTCTTATCATCCTCTACTAGCTGACTGCCTGGCTGGCCGTCCGGGACATTTCTTCCACAGCACTGTTACCACAACCACACTCCACTTCTGCACACGGGCACCTTCTCGTTAGACCACAGGTCTTTGATTGCAAAGACTTGTCCCTCATCACAATCTTGCCCTCCTCTACCTCACATGCAGGGCCATCACCAAAGTTCTGAAATATTCCATGTGAAATGTACTCTAACAGATCTAATGAGCGATGTTTTAAAGGAAAATAACTTTAGAGTTATTTGGTTGCCTTTTCCTCATTGATTACTTTTGGCTAAGTATTATTTCTGCATCATATAACAACATGAACTTCCAAAAACTATAAATAATATTGTCCTCACATCAGAATTAAGAATAATGCAACCAGGCTGGGGACATGGCTCAGAATAAAATAGGTGTCTTCAATACCTGAACACCTGAGTTCAGAGCCCTAGACTACATGGAAAAGCTGGAAGCTGGGCTTAGCAGTTAAGACACTTGCAACAAAGCTAAAGGATTCTGGTATGATTCCCCAGTACCCACATAGAGCTGCATGATGTACAAGGTGGCACATGTGTCTAGAGTGTGTTCACAATGGCTAGATACCCTGCCGTGCCCATTCTTTCTTGTTTTCTCTTTGTCTCTCTCTTTCTCTCTCCCTGTCTCTCAAATAAATAAATGTATTTGTTAAAAGCTGGAAGCCAACGAGAGTTTGTGTAATCCCAGTAAGCCTACAGCAAGATGAGAGATGGAGATAGGAGAATGTCCTTCAAGCTCATAGCCTAGCAAATTCTGTAGTGAGTTATCCTGAGACCCTGCTTCAAAGTGGAGTGTGAGCACCAACACTGGAAAGCTCTCTTCTCACCTCCAAAGGTTCACAGTGACACACACACATACACACTCGCAAATATGATCATTCACACGTACTCTTATAGGTACTGAAAAATAAAACCTCAAAGAAAGTTTTACAAAGATTGATGCAATAAAACCTAAAGGCCTTGAGAAATTTGAAGCTCAGAGACATAACTGAAAATAGATTCTACAGCATAGTGTTGTAATGCTGGCTTGTTTTTGGTATACCAAAGAAAATGTTATCACATTTTTTTGAGAAAGATATATATATATATATATATATATATATATATATATATATATATTTGATTTGTAGTTAACTATCAGTTACCTTCCAGCAAACAATGTGGGAAAATCTATAAAAACTATTATTTCAAGTGATGTTCTGTGTACCAGAGAACACTGGCGATGGGTCGAAATCTAGTTTAAAACAGGACTGTCACAAGAAGTCAATACCTACACAAATGTTTCAAAAACCATGGATAAGTGAATCTGTACTAAATAGGTTTAAGATTCAGGTATAAATTATGTGCATAGATATGAATTGTGAATAATTTTCCTGACTAAGCAGAAGTTTTCAAGCATCAAATAATCATGAATTCTCCCATAATCAGTTTAACATTCACTAATTTTAAGAAAAAGCTTATATATAAAATGCTACCATTAAATAGTATGTGTTAAAAATATTTAAACCCCAATAGATGCTTGCATGCTAAGTCCATTATGCATGTGAAGAATGTTACTTGTATTTCAAATAGCACCTTGCCTACATATACACTTATCCATCCAAGAACCAGTTGGGAGCTACGGATGCCTCCTGGTATGAGAAGCTTTCCTGCTTAGAAAACAGCGCTGGGCACGGGGAACCTTTCGCCCTTTTTCTTATGTACCTTTGATATGTGATAAATGACCAGTTGTGGGAATCAAAACACTTTGTCTTCACATTATTAGAAGGAAATATTCATGTACCCTGAAGCAAAATGAGCCTACAAGAGTAAACTATGTTCAAAGTCAAGTTCATGCTAGACAGGCTTCTAGGTGGTGGCACATAAGCCCACATGTAGCCGCTGAGATGCCCGTGCCCGCTTGGTATGCATCACTGTGCTTCTGGTGATTGCTGCCGCCTTCGTCAGCACCTAATGAGGGGAAGTGATGAGCTGTGGACAGCCTCAGATGGAAAGCCTTTAAAGGAAAAGTGTCACAGTGACTGTTCCATCAGTGACATGAGGGACCCAGTAGCTCTGATGAATTTCAGTGATGTGCAGAACACAGTATTAACCACACACTGGAAATGTGGTCCCTCCTACCTGTTGGAACATTATTGTTGGCAGCTGGCTTCTCAACCTACGTAATGCCAAGGGAATGTTTTCTATAGATTTACTGAGGATCAAACGCTTGTTCTGTATCTTTAAATTCTTGCTTCAGCTCTAGGCTTACTGTGAGCTCGAGAGTCAGGCTGCATAAATATGCCCGAGCTTGGCTCCGTGTGCCTGCTCTCCTGAGAACAGCATAGGCAGTAGATTGCAGTTAAGGATTTTAAAAATGATCTTAATTCTGTGGAAATCATGTATTTTCACAAAAATCTGAAGTGAATTTTATCTTGCTGCACCCACCTCCCCATTCGATGCCTTCGGTTGGGAAGGGGGCAGCTAGAATTTATTCCTGCCCCTGACTGAGAAAGAAAAGACAGAGAGATCCACAAGAGAGCACAGACGATTTATTAGAGGGAAGCAGAATAAACAACACACTCTTTAAAGCATAGAAAGAGTGTTTAGAAATAGTCTTGCAGTGTGAGCTGATGTGCAGTGCTGAAGGTACTGTCAAGCCTGTATTGAAGGAATTCAGCAGACAGCCATGCTGTGGATCAGGACAATGTATTTCCCATGAGCTAAGGGAGTGCTCAGTTTTCTGTTTTGTTAAACCTAAACCAGAGACTTACTACATAGGACATTTAGTTGGAGTCTTTAGTTACAAGAAACCTGATTGCTATTTTTATGTATTTCACAAAATACTAGGTTATCTGTGTGATAAAATGCACAGAATAATGTGTGTGTTCCTTTTGAAAGATTCAGATGCAGTGTTTTCTACATGCATGGATGTATTTTTTTTTTTCTTCCACCCTCATAAAACGAGGCCCTGCACTTCAGGTTAGAATCAATTCAGCTTGTCCTCAGCTGTTCAGCGTTCTCAGTCCCCAGTGGGGCAGGCTGTGTGCGCCTTCTCTGCCCAGGGTTCCCCCATGTAGTGACAGCCATGCTGGCACAGAGTCCTGTGAGGACCACAAGGACCCACTGCCTGGATTAGAGCATCCTGATGGTGCTTTTCTGAAAAGGGCTCCACACATACAGATACCTGTAATCAAACTGAACCTTGATAGTGAAAATTGAAGGCGGCCACATTGCAGCAGCCATGGGGTCTGGTGGGAGGTGATATGTGTGCTATTGTTCAATGAATTAACATAGGCAGATATTTTTACGTGTAGAGTTACAGCAATTTAAACCAGGCTTTCCCCATTTGCCTTATTTTTATAAGGTATATGGAGTGACCTAATTTCTACAGAAATGGGATCTCTTGTCCATTTATATAAGAATAAGAGTTTATTTTTGGATATACTATGTATGAATTTATTTTTTAAAAGAACTTATTAAGAATGTTCAATGTAGCTGGACGTGGTGGTGCACGCCTTTAATCCCAGCACTGGGGAGGCAGAGGTAGGAGGATCGCCATGAGTTTGAGGCCACCCTGAGACTCCATAGTGACTTCCAGGTTTGCCTGGGTTAGAGTAAGACCCTACCTTAAAGAACAAAATAAATACATAAATAAATAGATACACAGGTAGATGCATAGATACATACATAGATAAAATTAGAAAATGTTACATGCAGGTACTTGGCTTCTGAAACTCTTATTTTTATTATAACATCATCGTTAGTAGAACTGTGTTTTGTAAGAAAGGAGAAAAAACATTTTCCTAGTTTCTCTATATCTGTAATAAAAATTTTGTATGCCAAATCAATTTTTTCCCCAAAATAGTAGTTGGAATTTATTTTAATAATCCAGGTTGAATTTTAAAACTAACCCAAAAAATTATACAAGTTTATTGAACATTCAGGATTAAAGTATAAGAATTTCTGTGTCATAGGGGGCATATAGATATACCTGAGTTCTACATGGTAATATGGAAATGCACCAGCTCCTTTGCTAATAAAAGCTTTCCCTGATTCAATGATCAATTTTTTAAATTTATTTTCTATTAGTTCATTTGATAGAAATGAATGGCAGATAGAGAGAGGTCATAGATGCACCAGGGCCTCCAACCACTAAAAATGAACTCCAGATGCATGTACCACCTTGTACATCTGGCTTATGAGGGTCCTGGAGAATCAAACCTTGGTCCTCTGGCTATGCAGGCAAGCAGCTTAACTGCTAAGCCACCTCTCCAGCCCTCAAATGCCAATTTTGAACACTCATCTGTATAAGTAGTCAGCAGCCTTGGATGTAGCTGAGCTCTGCTTACTCTGTAATGAGCTGTATTGGGTTCTAAAATAGCATTCCTCATGGCTTCTTATTTAGTTCACAGCCATGACTTCTTCATATGTTCTTCCACTTCAATTCTTTCTCCTGCTTTTTTTTTTTTTTTTGTGACAGTGTCTTGTGATGCAGCTCAGTCTAGCCTGGAAGTTGATACATAGTCCAGGGTGACCTCAAATTTACAAACCTCCTCCTCAGGCTTCTAAGTGTTGGGATTTATTCACCACCAACTTCTTCTTCTTTTTTAAAAAAATATTTTATTTTTTTATTTATTTGAGGGAAAGAAGAGGAAGAGAAAGAGAGAGAAAATAGGCATGCCAGGGCCTTCAGCCGCTGCAAACAAACACCCGACACGTGCACCACCTTCTGCATCTGGCTTACATGGTCCTGGGAAGTGAACCTGGGTTTTTTGGCTTTGCAGGCAAGTGCCTTAACCACTAAACCATTTCTCCAGCCCTCTTCCTCTTCTTTTTAACTTTTAATTTTAGAAACCCCAGGGCTCAGGAATTTGATTCCTTGTCTTTACAATATCCGTTCACATTGCAATTTCAGTCTCCTGGCTTTGCCAACATTTTGTAGGGTTATGACTCAGCATTTTCACTTGCAGTTTTGATAGATGCCCTAAAACTCCAAAAATACAACTGCAAACTCACTTGGATGATGAGATCATGTCTCATACATCTCATATTTATCATGTCCAAGCTACTGACCATTTACCTAAACGTATTTTTTTTTTGTCTTTCTCATCTCAGTTTACCCCAGGTTTGTTTTTACATTGCTTAAGCCAGAAGTACAAAAGGCACTCGTGAGTCATTACTTTGTTTCAACACGGGTCCAGTGTCAGAAAGCCCCGTTGGCTCTGTCTTCAGAACACATCCATGACATGACCCTGTCTTACCCTTGCATTGCACGCATTGGATTTCAGACCCCAGACTCTATTGGCTTTGATGGTTTCACTGGCCTCTGATCCTGTTTCATTTTTACTCTTGAAATTTTCAGTATGTTCTTTATAGGACAGATACAGGGATGCTATTCGAACATATTAGATAATGTTATTACACTGCTTAAAATTCTCCTTGTGAGAATAGCATTCTACGGTGTAAATAGTATGTTACATGGGACCTCTCTGATTGAAATTATATGCCAGGATCACAAATTTTAAACTGGAATTTGACACCCTGTGAAGATCAACTACACTCCAGTGTTCTCCAAATTCCTGCTATCTCTAACCCCACTTCCTGCTCTTGACCCCATTGCTCAGTGGCTACAGACCAAAGGATCCTCTATACTTCCCACATCAGTATCCCCTCCAACTACACAGACTGCCATTTGCATTACCCTGGCTCCAAGCATAAAACCTTGGATTATAGACTTTTTTTGGTCATTAGTCATACATTCCTTCCAAGAAAGGCCTCTCCTGATCATTTCCTTCAAATTTCAGGTCCGTGTCCCCACACCCTAGCACTTCTTTTTTTTTTTTTTTAATTTTTTTGTTTGTTTATTTATTTGAGAGCGACAGAGAGAAGGAGGGAGAGAGACAGAGAGAGAGAGAGGGAGAGAATGGGCGCGCCAGAGCTTCCAGCCTCTGTAAACGAACTCCAGATGCGTGCGCCCCCTTGTGCATCTGGCTAACGTGGGTCCTGGGGAATTGAGCCTCGAACTGGGGTCCTTAGGCTTCACAGGCAAGCACTTAACCGCTAAGCCATCTCTCCAGCCCACCCTAGCACTTCTTTTCTAACCTTCTTTCATTTGGCTTTTGTAAGTTCCTTCTGTCTGGTTTTTTGAAATATACTGTTTTACAATTAATTTATTTACTTCGTCAATCCTGACAATGTGTGTCTACACCAGTTCTTCCTTTGAAAAAGGAGCCAGCGCACCTCCGTTGTGAATCTGGACTTTGGTTCTCATCCCTTCTGTCAGCATATTTATCCATGACCCCTCTCTGGTCCTTTGGACACTTTCCTTCTTGAAAATGCTCTGCCTTTAATATTCCAGACTCTACTATGCAAAATTAAAATAATAGTCACCCTTCCTTCTAAATCAGACATGTGGGTGGAAGAAGTCTTAGCCGGCCTCTCAGGTATTCATTTGCCAGCACAAAGAATTGATTTTCCTAACCAGGACTGCTGGCTCCTATAGGCACAAAAGTGACTTCTTCCTCGCTAACTGGCTAGACCAAGTGAGCTGTCTTGTGTATGGGAAGCCATCATCCAATGGCTGTCTAATTCTCTGGTAGAAAACACATGTCTTTGTACGTTACCAGAAAACTGAGGATCCAACCAAGTCTTTCGCAACTGTACAACACAGTAAAGCTATCCTGTCTCCTTGGCTCCTTGGTCTTCATTCCCTTTCTCTTTCTCTCTCTCTCTCTCTCTCTCTCTCTATATATATATATATATATATATATATATATATATGTGTGTGTGTGTGTGTGTGTGTGTATGTATGTATGTATGTATATTATTATACAGGTGAATCTCTATTCCAGGCCTATTCAGGTGCTTGTTGGGTACATCTAGATATATGTGATATCTAATACTTAAAATTATCAATATAAGTAATATTGTAAAGTGTCAAAAAATGTCACTCTAAAATATCATTTTGTTAAGAATACTTTATAAATGTTAAATGCAAAGCATACCTTCACATTTGTATTTCTGTGCTGCAAGAGAAAATAAATATTCTGGACACTACAGATCAGGAGTTGAGGCCAAGTAAAACCAGTGGAAAACAGACCTGGTTAAAACAACTCCATGGGAACATTTAATTATTCATTTTGGTTATTATGTATCCTTATTGCTACATGTCTTTAACTACAGTTATTGAGACACATTATAAATTATAAGTAAATGGGATCCACTATGGCCTTTTATACATATGTACTTATGCACTAACTGGTCACCCACCCTTCTTCAGCCCTCATGTCACCTGTGTCTTGGGTTCACTTCCCATTCCCTAGCAATCGCTATCCTATTTATAAATATTTTTTTTCATTTTTATTTCTTTGTTTGCATTCCACATATGAAATAAAACATGTTATATCTGTCACCCAGTCTGGAATTATTTTCCCTGACATTATGTTTTCAAGTTATATCTATTCTCCTGCAAATATCAAGATTTTTGGTCTTCTTTATGGTTGACTAGCACTCCATTATTTATATAGACACCATATACTTTCCATTAAAATGCTTTATTCATTCATTTGAGAGAGAGAGAGAGAGAGAGAGAGAGGCAGATAGAGAAAACATAAGCATACCAGGTGTGGTGGATTGATTCAGGTGTCCCCCATAAGCTCAGGTGTTCTAAATGCTGGGATCCCAGCTGATGGAGATTTGGAAATTAAAGCCTCCTGGAGGTAGTGTATTTCTGGGGGTGGGTTTATGGCTATTATGGCCTGTTTCCTCTTGCCAGTGTTTGGCACACTCTCCTGTTGCTATTGTCCAGTTTATGTTGGCCAGGGGGTGATGCCCACCCTCTGCTCATGCCATCATTTTTCCCTTTCATCGTGGAGCTTCCCCTTGAGTCTGTAAGCCAATATACACCTTTTTTTTCCCCCAAAGCTACTCTTGGTTGGGTGATTTCTGCCAGCAATGCTAACTTGACTGCAACACCAGGGCCTCTAGCCACTGCACCACCTTTTGCATCTGGCTTATGTTGGTACTAGGGAATTGAACCTGGATCCTTAGGCTTTGTAGACAAATGCCTTAAGTGCTAAGCCATCTCTCCAGCCCTAGACATCATATTTTTTATGTTTTTAAAAAGGCCACCTCTCTTAATTTCCTCAGAATCACATATATTTTAGTCATTTTTGCACAATTTCCACTTTTTGTCCAAGATACAGACTGTGTAAGCATTTCAGTTTTGCCATATTTTTAGTCTTAATATTTATGGCATTTTTTTATTTACTAGGAATTAAATCCATATGCTTTTTCTCCTGTTAATCTGTCCTATGTGAACTTAATTCACAGACTCAGCAAAGGACACCAAGGGACAGAGGCAGTTTCCTCCTTCACTGTTTCAATCTTTGAACCTCATTTCTCAGAAGACTTGCTGGTTTAGCTTTTCCCTGACTGCAACCTTTCAACTAAAAATAGTTTCTACAATGGTGAGTTACAACCAGGAGAGCTTGCTCTTATTATTATCTGCCTAACAAGCATCTTTAAAATTTCAATGTATGGTACTAGAGAAATATGCCAGGTAGTGCCTGCCCCAAAGCGAGGCTATGTGCCACTTAGAGTCACACAATGTACTGAGTAGCTGCTTGTGAAATTGAAGAGAAGTAGAGGCAAAAATGATTTCAGCTTTTGATTCAATTAAATCAATTAAGAGTTATGGCTTCTCCTTACCAAATTGATTTTCATTATCTGCATAAGGATGTTAGCCAAGTGATATTAAAACATTTAATTATCTTGTGGCCATATTTTTGTGCACCTGCAGGTTCACTACTTTGCTGAAATACAGAGAAAGAACACTCAAATAGAGAAACAATTTTATCAGTTATCATAGCGATTATTGGGTTACAATTTGAGAAATCCAAGTGTATTTCTTTTTAAAGAAGGTAAATTTAAGACAAAACAACCCTGGAATGTACAGTATAATGAAATGGTATAGCTATGCAAAAGACAAAAAGAGAAGCAATAAAAATATTGAGCTATACCTAATTCTAAATGTAAAATCTATACAAAGGTAATAAATAACTTTCACAGAGAAGTTGGGACATTCAAGATAATGTCCACACATAACCACATAGTTTGGCTATGTGAAAAATAATGTGAAAAAGTAGAGTGCAGAATATTTAAAGCAAATGCATACAAATATACATGACATATATGCCAAGACATAGTTATATAGATACAATGGTTTTATAAACTTAAATTTAATTTAAACATAGTTACAGTTATGAATTTAGTTTTTCATTCACAGTATCCACATATTGAGACTTTAGTGTCCATGAGGTTATTGACTACCATATTATGCACAATGCATAAAAAACACTGAATAATCACAAAATGTTCTACTGGAATGTGCCCTTTTTGTAGATGAATCAAAAATTTAAGTGAATAAACAGGAATAGGGAGTAATTATTAAACACAATATTGCTCCTATTGTTTCTGGACTGTATTTTTAAACTTTTTAAAGAACTATATTCCATGTTAAATCCATAAATCAAAATTACTTTTTGAGAAAAGTTTCCTCTTCAAAGTGATAGCCCTAGTGAATGATTTTATGAGTGAAATTTTCTTGCATATTTAAACTTATACAAATATTGACCCAGATCATGATGATTTTGAGAAGACTATTTGGGGCAGAAAAATTGTTAAAATGCCTTATTGTTACTAGAGAATAAAGAACTTCCCCAGATGTTATTGCCTAGATCATAATTTAAATAAATTAAAATGGTATTGAGGTTCCCATCACAATACAGCTGGTGCTATCGTGAGAGATTAAGACAGAGGAACACCAGGAGAATGGCTATTTAAAGATATGGGATGGGGGAATCAGGCATTTTCTATCCAGAGAAATAGACCTAAATGCAAACAGCCCTGTTGACTCCTTGATTTTGACCTTCTAACCTCCAACTTTAAGAGAAAATAAATGTCTATTGCTTCAGCCATCCAGTTGATGGTACTTTGCACTAGTGGCCCAAGGAAACCAGTAGATGAGGCCTGTCATTTATTATCCCCATCTTCTATTAGCAATAGTTGAAAGCAGCAATGTGGCTCAGAGTATTATTCATAAAAGCTGCAAGATCATGACATTTACAATTTAGAGCATGTTTTCAGAATAAAATAATATGAGGCAGTCAGAATTTCACAACGCATCCAATGTTGAATAGGATTTAGTGTTCTGGAGCCAGGATGGCATTCACTTTCACAAACGGCCTTTTGTTTTGTTCTCTCAGCTGTGTGCAGAAAAATCAGAACAAGAGAATGGCACTGACTTATGCAACATATTGTCAAATCAACAGCCAGCAGAGGTGATACAAGGTTTAGTTACTTAATAATTAATTGCTAAAGATAAAAATGCAAGAAGTATCACTATCTTGATGTATTTGAAAATGTCCTAACATTAAAACTATTTGGCTTTCAGACTGCATACCTTTAGTTATTTAGTTAGTTATTTATTATTTAATTATTTAATTTAGTTATTTCAGAATGAGAGAGGTATGAAACATGACAAACATGGAAATAAACTCAGATACTGCTAATAACTCAAGTGCAATTATTGATATATTTACTGAAGAAGGACAAGCACCTTACAAAATCAAGTACCTAAATTTACCTTACAACTCTAGGAGCTTTTCCTGTAATTTTAAAATTTAGGAACCTAAATATAAAGAAGTTGCAGAACTTCCTCAAGGTCCATGAGGAAGCTGGTGTTTTATCCCATCTTCTGTCTTCCATACTCATGGGGATTCAAATAGACTTGTGTAAACAAATTACACACATGTCTATTTGAATTTGCATAAGTCTCAGTCAAATGTTTACATAAAGGTAAAGATTTAAGGCTGGGAAATCTCTATTCTTTAGGGACATATTTTCAGGATACAAGGTAGTAAAAGAAGCAAAGTGATAACCTTAAAATGAAGTTAGTGTTTTCCCTTCCCAGTGGAGAAGAGGGTTCTGCATTAGAGCTTTATCGTGTGTGTGTGTACATGCGCACACTTGCACGCCATGGTACAGGTGTGGAAGTCAGAGGACAACATAAGGCATCGATCCCTGCTGCTCCCCTCGATTTCAGGTAGGGTCTGTGGTGGTCCACTGCTGCATGTGCCAGGTTAGCTGGCTTTCTGGCTTCTAAGAAGTCTTGTCTCCTCCTCCTATCTTGTCTTAGGAGGGCTTAGATTATAAACACTCACTACTATTTACATCTTTCATCAATTTATTTTATACCAAGTGAATTGTAACATGAACTTTGCCCTTAAACTAAATCACTATGATGAATACTTATTCCATGTTTTTGTTTGCATGTAAATTTTCACTATGAAATCTTAATATTTCTAAAGACATATTAATACATATTTTTGATTTGTTGGAAACAGCATCATAGTGTCTAACCTATTTGTAAGTGTGTTAGAAGAAGTGTAAGAAGGATGGAAATACATTAAAAGTCATGATTAGCCTTCTTTCCTCAAAGAGCCCTGGCACCTTTCAGAGATACTTTATATCCAATATTAGCATGAGTGGCGAGGGACACGCCATCATTCTGAAGGACCAGTCTAGAAGAAAAACGTGCAGCTTGTTCTGCCTGGAATCCTACCACATGGAGATGGAAGCAGGAAGATCAGGAATTCACAACCAGGAACTGCTAACAGCAAGTTCCATCCCAACCTGGTTCTCATGAGACCGTGTCTCAAAATTTCCAAAAAAAAGCAATACTAAAATAATAAGGAAAGAGACACTTCCAGGTAAAATGTCAAAATAAGAGGCTTACCTAATAAATCCATGTTTGGCTGGGGGATGAGAGGCAAGGTAACTATATGCTTCTTTATTTATTTATTTATTTTGGCAAGAGACAAGACCAGTAAATAAACGTGTTAAGACAGGTGAGATCCCCCAGGCTGAAGTAGGAGGGAGCACTAGCTCTCCAGTGTGGATCATCTCCAGCCAAAGCAGGGACGTTCTCCTCACTCACACTGCCTTGCCCTACTGGAACAAGGGATAGCCTGGAAAGTGCCAGTGAGGACTTTCCCCCACTCACAGCAGCCTCGCAAAACCAGTAGACCCAGAAAGAAATGATGGGGACAGGGCCAGCTGAGCTGCAGGAGATAACTGCAGACATCAGTCCACACTCACCCTCCTCCCCTCCGGGAACAACAGGAAGCCCCAGGCGCACATTGTCCCTCGCCCTACACAGTACCATGGTCATCTGACAGAAAACCCTGACCAAAAATAGGAGCTTAGACTGAAGCATGGCGGGAGCCTTCTTCATAACTCAGCAGCTCAGCATAGTTGAGATAGAAATTCACTGTAAAAGGTAATGGGACTGATGAAAGTCCTAATCATACCTCCCATGTTAAGGCAGGCTGGTACAGGAAATATGAGAGAGAGAATAAATTCAAAAGTCCAGTCCACTAAACCAAGGAGAAAATTTGACTTTTTAGATTTGATGTACATTTAGTAGCTATTACCTTTTTGTTAAAAAAGAAAAAAAATGTTTGTTAGAATTTTCTGCTTTGCTAAAGACTCCACATACTTGGGCTGCAAGGACACTGAGAAATCCTGCATGAACTGAGCTGATAACCTCCTCTATGTAGACCAGCTGACAGAAAGCTGGAAGAAGCCATTCTACATGTAGTTCAATGGGAGAAAGAGATACCACCAGTGAAGATACTCAACAGTGGACACTGCAAGCCTTATAATTGGCTAGCCAGGCCAAATGAGCCAACGGGTGCAACAGTGGCATGTCTGTCATGGTGGAAACCAACTGCTCTCCAATTGGACTGGAGGCCTGCTACATGGGAGGGAATACATCCCCGATACTGAAAACTTACAATAGGGGCAGTCATGAGCCCTAGGGGTGTAGCATCTGCTGATGTCTGGGTAAATGTATATAGTATGCTTATCAAACTGCCCAGTAAGCACTTCTCTTAATATTTATACCCTTATATTAATGCTACTCTCACTTTGGGTAGAGAATCTTCTCTTTTCAGATGGCAGTGACCTTGGGACGACTCAGAAGGTATCATAGCACTGGAAAGAAGTGACTGGAGTACTGAGTAACATCTCGATCACACCTTCCAAGGCTCAGGGTCTAATGCGGAAGAGGTGTTGGAAAGAATGTAAGAGGCAAAGGAAGGGTAGAACTCCTTAGAACATGCTCCCTCCAGACATAAAATGGCCTGGATATCCATGACCTCATAGTGCCTGACACTACCTAAATAAGACCATCATAAGAGGAGGAAAAGATCATGACGTCAAAATAAAAGAGAGACTGATTGAGATGGGGAGGGGATATGATGGAGAATGGAATTTCAAAGGGGAATGTGGGGGAAGGGAGGGTATTATCATGGGATATTTTTTATAATCATGGAATGTTAATAGAAATTGAGAAAAAAAGAATTTTATGCTTAACTTTTGGTTATTTTTATAGTTCAGTGCCTCTCTTGTTCAATCTATTCTGTTGAATATGTATTCCATGATGATTTTGTTTGTGTTTGTATATTGCTGAAATGGGTTTTATGTTTGTTCCATGTTTCTCTCCACATAGCAGTATTAGACTCATGCTATGACTTCTCCCATGTCAGCTCGTATACTTATTCTCCATAGCTGTGTCTTCACATCCTTACACATTCTCTAACAGCTGTGGAACCCAACGGCACCCCAAGGTTCCTCTCTGGGATACTTTGGCTGCCTCCATCATCTTCAAAGTGAACACTGTTCCTCCTCTTAACCCATCCCACCAGCCGCCCACATCTAAGTAGTCAATGTCCTAACATACTATACAAACTGGCTCATCTATTCACCAAGAGTTATTGAAGTTGAAATCAATTTTCCATATGAAATTTGCATATCCACCAGAGTTGTTCACTTTCACTGTTACTATTCTATTCTGGGAATAAAACATAGGCTAAGCCAGGCACGATGGCACACACCTTTAATCCCAGCACTTAGGAGGCAAAGGTAGGAGGATCACCATGATTTAGAGGCCACCCTAAGACTCCATAGTGAATTCCAGGTCAGCTTGGGCTAGAGTGAGACCCTACCTTGAAAAACAAAAAAAAAAACAAAAAAAAAAAAAAAGAAAGAAAGAAAGAAAGAAAGAAAAAAACCCCACAGGCTAAACAAGGGGACTGTGAGCTCCTATACTAAGGATATAAGTTCTGAACTACATGTCAAGTATATAGCTATTAAAACAAACAGAAATTCCAAACAGTTAAGCCAAGATGTGACAAAGAAACAAACAAACAAAAAAAAAAAAAAATCAAGAAATGTTACTCTTCCAAAAATTTTAAATCACACAATAATGACCTCTAGATGAAATACCAGACAATTAAAAAAAAATGAAAAGTATGTTAAAAGGAATCAAAGAACAAATGAATCCCCTGAAGGAATCACAAGAGAATACAAGAAATTGGCTGAATGAAGAAAGGTTAATATACAATTGTGAAAGAACATAAAAATACTGAAGTAAAACTACTTGAAATACTGGAACAATAGGCCAAATAAAAGAAAAACTCTGTAGAAGCCTTGCCAATACAATGGTTCAAGTAGAGGACAGATATCTAAGCTTGAATACAAGGGGAAGTAATCAGAATACTACAAAAAGGAGAAAAATAAGTTAATAAGAAAGTATGAGTGGGACTCTGAAGGACACCATAAAGGTTAAATATCTGTATTTTTGGAATAGAAAAAGAGAAAAAAATTCCTTTGTAAAGACAGTATTTTCAACAAATTCATAGAGGAAAACTTCCCAAAATTAGGGGAAAAGATACCAAGACAGATAGAAAAGGCATTTAGAGCACTACACAAGACCATAATAAAGAACCTTTTGTTTCCATATTGAACTACTGATTAGATAGAATAATTACATTGAATATAGCAAGAGAGGAGACCAAGTCATTTATATTTGCAGGCCCATAAGACTAACAACACATTTCTCAAAAGAAGAAACTTCAAAATCAGGAGAATGTGGAGTGATGTATTTCAAGTTCTAAAAGTCAATAATTGCCAACGAAGATCATTTTACCAAGCAATACTACCTCCCAAAATTAAAAGTGAAAGAAGAATTTTCCATGATAAAAACAGGCTAAAGGAATTCATTCCCACAAAGCCAGCTCTCCATGAGATAATGGAAGGGAAACTTTAGACTGAAGAGAAGGAAAAGAACATACACCAGGGCACAGGAAAGAAGAAACCACACTTGAAAAATAGTCAATGCAAGGAAAAAAAAAAGAATGCAAAATCACCAAGCTACACAAAATCAACAATGATGGAAGAGATATGCACCTTTCAAAAACAACTGAATATAAATGGTCTCAATTTCCCCATAAAAAGACAGATAATCAGAATAGATTAAAGGCAGTTCCTTTTGTTTGTTGCCAAGCACACCTTTCCATAAAGAACAGACACTACCTTAGGACAAAAGGTAGAAAAATGTGATTTTAAGCTGACAAAGGTGTTACTGTTCTCATATTTCATAAGATGGACGTAGATTGTTAACCATAAAAATTCTGAATGTTCAACAGAGAACAATTTATGAAATTAAAAGTTTCCTCAAATTTAACTTATGAAAGCAATAATCCATTTCATTTAAAAATAGTAATAATAATAAATAATATGAATTTAATTTAAATAGATTGGTCTTCACAGATATAACTACAAAGTTGTGCAAAAAAAAAGAACCCTATAAATCAATTATCCAAACATATTCACAAATCTCACTGATACACAGACTTGGGTTGAGTTATGTTTATGTTGTTTTATGACTCTACAGCTACTACAAACTATAGTAATTTAATTATATTGAATCATAATATACTTAGCAATAACTTAAATAATCAACAGTAATATAAGGCAGAAATCTGTAATTATAGGTATATGACAAGTCAGTACAGAAATTTTTCCATAAAAATATTCAGCAGTAGTGGATGTGTTGAATTGTGCAAGAAAATTATTTTCTTGTTCTGAGTTAACTATTTATAATAAAAATTTAAGGAAAATTACATAAAGTATAATATTACATATTTGAGCAAATAGCACAAGGAAATATTCATTCTTAATAAATATTCATTAATTAGAAAAAATAAATCACAACTCAAGTTTCAAATGCTTCTATTTATAAAGTAATTCTGTGTGTTAATTCTGACAAAATTATACACCCAGGAAAAATTCTATACTCATTCATAGATAAGAAAACATGTACGTTCATATACGAAATGTTCATACTTCTAGTTGTGCAACTATTATAAAGCAATATTTTTCTGCTATTAAATGGCACCCAGCCTAGAGGAATCCAAGCCAATTATACCTGTGAACATGCTCACATGCATACACATAGGGAAAGTTATGCTTCAAAAACCATCTTAGGAATTCCACAGAGTCATAGGACTCAGAAGTAAAAATAAAAGTCAAAGGCAAACTCTTGAAGTTAAACGAATCCAACAGCACGAACTGTAAAAGATATTATGACAGCACAAATTTTAGACTTGTCAATCTTAAAATAATCCTGTTAAATCAAGTCAGATGTAATCCAGTATACGCTTTTTCTTGCAACTCTTAGATTCACTTGCTGTTGAGGGCCAAATACAGAAATAGAATGGTCAGATCCTCCCATGTGAAAATCTGTCAACCCCTATCATGTTATATAAATCGTAATTATCATTATTTTGACAAAAGCTTGTCATATTTTAGAGAAAAAAGTGCAGCTCCAGCTGCACCTCATCAATTTGTAGGCCACAGTATCTTAAGCTGTGTGAAGCAATTAGTAACCAAATAAATTCCACATTTCAAATATTAACACAAGACAAGCATTCACTTTGGTAATGATTTTTGCTGTCTTATTTATAGGAAAATCTTCAGTAATTTTCGCTGTGATTAAGTCCAAAGTGAGTAGGAAAAACAGAAAGAAAAGAAAAGAAAAGAGAAAATAAGTAAAAATGTTTCTTCATCATTACTCAAGTGTGTGTGTGTGTGTGTGTGTGTGTGTGTGTGTGTGTGTGTGTATTTCTTTGTCCTGACTGAACGTTCCACAGTTTTATCAGGTAATCAAAGAGGTGTGAGACAAATTTCATTAAACTACCGTATTTTCACTTTAAATTTAGCAGTAGCCAAGATTAAAACATCAATAATTTTAAAATGGTAAAAATATTTTGTCTCTAAAGAGCATAGTATATGTATAAGAATAACGTAAATTTATACATTTGGCTCTAAAATTAGGCATTTAAGTTAATTATAAATCATATTGTAAAGTCCTGCAAATTTTAAAAATAGCCTTCGTTTTTTACATTATCACATTCATTTTCGTGTTTCATTATTTTTCCCTGTGCATATCCCTTTTTTCCACGTCTTCTACACACTTTTCATTGTGCCTTCAGCAGTCAAGCAATACATTTCAGAGACTCCTAAGTGCGTCCGCTCACAGAGATTAGTACTTTCCGCTCTCAAGAGAATCCTCCCTCCTATATTTCGAGTCACATACAATGACAAATCTACCAGACTTACTTTTGCAGGCATCATTCCCAGCACCTTCCAGTATTCTCTAATGAACTCTGGCCTGACCTTTCATACATGATGCATCTTTACCTGGGAAGATGGAAGACTTTGCTTAATTCTCCCAGCTCACTCATTCTCTCTGTATGTATCCATGGAACAGGAGTCTCTACAATCACTGTTTCAGTGTCCCCACTCCAGGTGTGTGTGTGTGAAGCTCAGTTACTTAAACAGACTTTATTATTCAATGCACAGCCTATTTTATGCTTATCAAGGTGAATTCCCTTTTAAGTTCTGGGCAGACTCGTGGTGTGTCAAGAACCACAGTGGAAGGTGTCAGTCACTCTGGCCAGGTTACAGGACACTGTGGCACACTCGGCATCATGTGCACCGCAAGCTTGGGGAGCCAGTGACATGCTGTGAGCAGGCTGTGCTGTGAATGTATGCAAGGCTCACATGGGCCTCACGAGTCTCCTGACTGGTAAGAAAATTCTCTGTCTCTTGTGTATCCATCTATGTGAAGTTAATAATCTGCATGTCACCTTCAAAATTCTGCCCCCGTGGACGTCCAGAGCGGGAGAGCACAGCGTGCCACCTCCATCCACCCTTGAGTTACCCTGTGCTAGACCTATCCATGCGGACATTCTGCATTTCCTATTTTAATTGGCTATGAAACATATTTCCTACCCCTGTTTTTATTAAGGATAATGCACAAGATGAAAGCATTGTACATTTGAGACATACTTTTATGCTAGTTCCGCCTCGACTTCCCAGTCATCATCAAACCCACCAGGCTCGCACACTGACCGACTGCTGGCCCTTCCCTTCTGCCCCCATCCCTACTATAGCCATCCACAAATACAGACATCCCAGCTTTTGAATCTCCACAGACTTCATTGTCTCCATGTTATGAATGCTAAAACCCTAACATTCTTAAGTCTATGCATTACCTCTTATTTATTAGTCTGGTTTAATGTGTGCTAGCCTGCTGCCTCAAATGACTTAGTGGTTAACAGCTATGTGAGAAATAAGTAGACACTATTTTAATTGTCACATTTTATTCACAAATTCTTTATTCCAAAACTTAATACTTAAAATTCTTTAGTCTCTAACAGAATGGGACTGTATACAATGGTATGTTAAATTCTGCCTTATTTTCTTCCAACTTCTAAATCCAACTTCTCAGAGGCAAGCATTTGAAGAATTCCCCCTCTCTCACTGTATGGGTGTGTAACTGTTTGTGTTAATGTTTATTTAGGATAGAATGCATCATCTATGTGATTTTGCAATGATGCTTTCCATTCTACTGTATGTCTTGGGCATCTTTCCAAGTTGATTTTTAAAAACTATCATTTATTTATTTATTTATGAGAGAGAGTGAGAGGGGGAGAGAGAGAGAAACAGGTATATATAGAGAGAGGATGGGTGCTTCAGGGCCTTTAGCCATTGCAACAAACAAACTCAGATACATGCACCACCTTATTCATCTGTCTTTACATGGGTAAAGGGAAATAGAACCAGGGTCATCAGGATTTCCTGGCAAGGACTTTAACCTCTGAATCATCCTTCCAGCCTCATTGTGTTTTTATTTTAAAGATTTATTTTTATTTTTTCTATTTTTGGTTTTTCAAGGTAGAGTTTCACCCTAGCTAAGACTCTCCTGGAATTCACTATGTAGTCTCGGTGGCCTCGAACTCACAGTGATCCTCCTACCTCTGCCTCCCTAGTGCTGGGATTAAAGGGCTGCGTCACTATGCCCAGCTCATTAAAGATTTATTTTTATTTATTTATTAGAGACAAAGGGAGAGAGAGAGAGGGAATGGGTACACCAGGGCCTCTAACCACTGCAAATGAACTCCAGAGGCATGCGTCACCATGTGCATCTGGCTTATGTGGGACTTGGAGAATCAAACCTGGGTCCTTAGGCTTCACAGGCATGTACCGTAATCACCAAGCCATCTCTCTAGCCCCTGATTGTGTTATTTTTAATGATTACACAGTAACATATTCATCAGATTGGTAAAATCATACTTTATTTAGATAATTTCATATTCTAAGTGCTTTGCAAAGAAGATGCTTATTGAAATCATAAATATATTAATAAACACAGAAGCTGATAATCCAGCAAACATAACAACTAACTCATCTATAGTGTTTTACCATTGAAAAACAAGGATGTTTTCTAGGGGAAATCTGAATTGGTGACAGAATGCATGGTTTTAACATAGCATAACAATTATAACATTTTTTTTTGGTACATATCAATAGCCTGACAAGAATGTCAGCCTTAGACTTTTCAATTGAAAGTCACCTAGAATGCACCAAAATTGTGTTCTCTGGAGAATGGAGCTCTCTCAAAGTGTTATAGAACATCTGGGACATTTTTGCAATTTAACTGACATGCATGACAGACCACAAAATGCTGAACGCCAGCTTGCATCATGCTGTTTTGAACAGGCAGCCTCTATTCCACTCTTGCTGCTTTTGAGTGGGGTTGAGACAAGAACACTAGGGGTAAAAGTGTCTGTTATGCATCCTAAAGAGTGCTTGAAGGCCATCTGAATAAGGCATATGAAAACCTATGTTTTTGAGTAATAGTACATCAAGAAGCCATAGATTATTACCAGAAAATTTTCAGTGCCAGGGATGGGATACCTTCCAGTGAGTTATTGGCCAGGGAGGTCCCTGTTGCCTCCAAAACATTACAGGCTATTGCCAAGGCCCTTGGTTTCCCTTGAGAAACAGATGGTAAGGCCCTATTGCTGAAGACTTCATATGCCTGAATGGCAAAGTCACTGAGAAGTGAAGCTGGTGCTGAGCAGAAAACCTTCTCCCTGTAGCCCAGCAAACTGAAAGCTGGAAAAAGGTGTACTCTATACAGCCCTATGGGAGAGAGAAGTCATCAGTGATGAAAACAGTAGAAACTGGGAGCCTCAAGTTTGGCCAGACAGTATAAATGACCAAACGAGTGCAATAGTGGCATGTCTGCTCTGGGAGAAACCAGCTGCTCTCTAATTGGACTGAAGGCCAACTCTATGGGAAGGAATACATGCCTGGTACAGAAAACCTAATCAAAAGCTTATGTCAGGTGAGGTCATGAGCCTTAAGGGTATAAAACCTGCTCTTGTCTCGATAAATGAATATATTAGTCTCACCAAATTGCCCTGAAAGCACTACACTTACTGTTCATACTCATATATTAATGCTACTATCACTTCTGGTTAGAGTAGCTTCTCTTTTTAGATGGCAATGACCACTGGGATGACCCTAAAGGCAACATAGTGCTGAGAAGAAGGAACAGAGGAATGTCTAGCACTGAAACATCTCACACCCTCCAAGGCTCAGTGCCCATTGTGGAAGAGGTGGTGGAAAGAATGTAAGAGCCAAAGGAAGGGTACCACTCCTTACAGTGCAATTGTAAAGACAGAATTTGGCCTTGATATCCAAGACCTCACAGTGCCTAGCAATACCTACACAAGACCCTCATAATAGGAGAAAAAGATGATGCTATCAAGTTAAAAGAGAGACTAGTGGAGAGAGGGAGGGGATATGATGGAGAGCAGAGTTATGAAGGGGGAGTTGGGGGAGGGGAAGGAAATATCATGGTTTATTATCTGTAAGTATAGAAGTTGTCAATAAAAATACATGTATATTAAAAAGAAACTTACTCATATAAGATTAATTACATATGCAAAGTAAAATTCTGCCTTGAATATTATACTGATTTGATAAATAATGCATACTCTCTTGTGATAAAGCCTCATTGAAATAAATTAATTTGTCTTACATCATTATAACTAACACTCTACAGTAACTACAAAATATCTGGGGCTGGAGATATGGCTTAGCAGTTAAAGTGCTTGCCTACAAAGCCAAAGGACCCATGTTTCATTCCCTAGGACTCATGTAAGGCAATTACACAAAGTGGTACATACATCTGGAGTTTATTTGCAGAGGCTAAAGACCCTGGCATGCTCATACTCTCTCTCTTTCAAATAAATGAATAAAATAAATATTTTTTAAAAAATCTGGTGCTAGAGAAATGGCTTAGTGGTTAAGGCACATCCTGTGAAACCTAACAACCCAGGTTTGTTTCCCCAGGACCCTCATAAGCCAGGTGCACAAGGTGGTGCGTATATTTGGAGTTCTTTTGCAGTGGCTGGAGGCTCTGGTATGCCCATTCTCTCTCTTAAATTAAAAATAAAAAAAAAAAGCTGTATATGCAGCCAAAATCTCAGATAGTGGAAGCAGGTTAGAGAGTCATAAGTGGATTAAAAACTATCATTCTTTACATAAAAAAAAAAAACAAAACTAAAGTCCTCGGTTTTGTATACTGGCATATTTTAAACTTCTATATAAACCACGAATCTTTTTTGTTAAAAATAGATAGTCTTCATGAATATAATTCCAGAGATAGGATGGTTATTTTAGTGTAATTAATTTAGTTAAAAATACATCATACACAGCACTTTGGAAGTCAACAATTGCATTAGGTAATTTGGAAAATCATGGATGAACAATAAAACTTGTCAGTATTTGACAAGGTAAACTAAATTGAGTAGCCCTAGAAAAATGGTAAGTGTAGAATTAACAAATCAACAGCTTAAACAGTAAACTTACTATCTAGATTTTTTTTCCCACTTTGGTTTTTCAAGGTAGGGTCTCACTCTAGCCCAGGCTGATCTGGAATTCACTATGTAGTTCCAGGCTGGCCTCAAACTCACAGTGATCCTCCTACCTCTGCCAACCCAATGCTGGGATTAAAGGCATGCGCCACTACACCTGGCTCTAGATTTTATCATTCTTTGAAAGTAGAAAACTTAGAGTTAACTGCTATCAAGATTTTTGTTGTTGTTGTTTTTTTTTTTGTTGTTGTTGTTTTGTTTTGTTTTTGAGGTAGGGTTTTACTGTAGCTCAGGCTAACTTGGAATTCACTATGGAGTCTCAGGGTGGCCTGGAACTCACAGCAATCCTCCTACCTCTGCCGCCCCAGTGCTGGGATTAAAGGTGTGCACCACCACGCCTCACTCAAGATTTTTTTGTTTTAATCCTAGTGATTTCCCTATGGGTCCTTATATGAACAATTAAAGTTACGACTTCCTCCTTTGTAACATTGTTGATTTAGACCACCTATTTTAGATATAGACTCAACTATTTTATGTACATTTGGCACATAATTTGTTTTGCAAACTCAAGTTCTTAAAAAATTTTTGTGTAATCATTCCCAAAGGTTCATATCAGCACTGTTGCCCTTGGTGTGTGGAGTCCTGTAGATTCAGGCAGTAATCCACCAGCTCAGTGAAGCATCACTTCTCCCAGACTCTCCCAAGCGTGCCTTGGTGTTATCTTGCCCATTTCCAATATGTGAGTTCCACTACTCAATGATTAAAGCCTAACTTCAAGAGACACTGTGTGATGTACACCGTGTCAGGGGCCTCCTACTTTTAGCTCTTGTCCCCACACTACCTGATCTATGAATTAAGTGGGTGACTGAGTGGAAATACCAAAGTAAAATTATAACATCAAGCAACCTGGGGATGTGATCAAGGCTAAATTCCTTTAGAATCATGAAATGTTGTTAATTTCAGAAACCATAATGCAACTTATTGAAGACTAGTATTCATACTGTATTGCAAAATCAGGGCACACAATAATGATGACAATGCTTATGCATGAATATGATCAATATCAGTAATACTGACTTCCTGCATCTTTCCCAAACTATAACTGCACTTGGCATTAGAGCAGATGGATGGGTTCTATCTTACCATTGAAATATCTAAAACTCTGTAGAGTAATGGCTCTCAGTTGATATCAATAATTTCCAGAGTGTACATCTTGTGGGAAATTATGAGCCGAGCCTCAAGCACATATCAATTTCTCATGAAAGCAATTGCTTTCTAATATTTTTTTTTATTTGTGGTGCGAAAGTTGATGAGAAAACTTTCAGGATAGAAAGTCATGCTCCCTGATCAAGTCTTTTCCTGAAAAGGTTTAGCCTCTAGCATCCTGTGTAATGCACTCAAATAGCCCCCTTCACACTAAGTGAGCCGTGATGCATGTGCACGGCTCCAACTCCAGCTGTACTGGGCACAGCTGTTTCACCAAAACAAGCCATTTTTTCTTCATGCCTTACATTCCTGATCTGAAAAATGAGAATACTAGATGTACCAGTGTGGAGGGTCTTCATGAGAAGCATATGAGGTGTGTTATGTGCAATGTTTCCTACAGTACTTGACACACAAAAAGTCACCGAGATAAGTAAACTGTTAATCCCACATTTTCAGTAAGTACCTGCAAATATGCATTTACTGACATCATGTACTAAAGATTTGCACAAAATAGTTGATGGTTCATAACAGATCTATAACCTAATAACAGAGGTACAATTGAAGAATAAAAAGAAATGCAATACATTCATAGTAATAAAAGACAAGAAAGATTTTGGTGGGATAAGAGAGAGCTCATACTTAAAAAAAAAAAAGAAATTTCAAGCTGGAGAGATGGCTCAAAAGTTAAGGGGACTTCCTTGCAAAGCCTGATGGCCCGAGTTTGTTTCCCCAGTATCCACATAAAGGCAGATGAGCAAAATGGCACAACCTTGTGGAGTTCATTTGCACGGCAGAGAGCTCTGGTGGACCCATTCTTTCTCTTCCCCCCTCCCTCTCTCTACCTATCTCTTTCTTTTCCTCTCAAATAAATAAACAATAAATAAATAAATGCTTTTTAAAATCATGATTCAGGTATGGTAAAACATGCCTGTAATCTCAGCACTTTGGATGCTGAGGCAGGAGAATTTCCACGAGTGTGAAGCAAGTTTAGGCCATGTAGTGAGTCCCTGGTCAGCAGGGATACATAGAAAGACCCTATCTTCAACAAACCAACAATTTCCACAAAAGAAGCAGACCCAATCATAACCTTCAGGGAAGTGAAGTCTGTTGGTCAGTGGCAAAATAGGGAAGGATGCGAGCAGCAGAACGAAGAGAACACAATTTATGCCCACGGGATGGGAAGGTAGGTGGCGCCTGGATTAGGATGAAGTGACATAGAGGATCACAAAGGCATGTTTGATAGAAGCCTCACTCACCACCCCTCCCGCTGCATAACAGTCTTTTGTAAGAATGTTATAATGTTGGAGTAATTCTAAGGCTAGGCTATTCCATGCACATCATTGAGTGATAAGTAGAAAGTAACTTGTCAAAATTGCGTCTTCGATAGACTGTGCCATGGCTTTAGGCTGCACCCGCTAGGTAGAGGAAATGCGGAGGCACAACGGGGACAATGGAAACTGAAGGTGGATCAGGCCTCGTGGAAGGAGGAAGGCCCATGGTTGGAGCTGCAGCTTGTTCCAAGCGGCGATACAAAGCACACAGGAGCAGAAATCACAAAAGGTGCGCTACACGAAATCATTTCATTTCCAATGCGTGGAGTGGCATAGAGGCATAGGAGACAGAACTGGGCTTGAGAGGAGTTAAAAGGGTAAAACTAAAGCCAGATCATGTGGAATTGTATGGGATTTGTGCCATATCCCAAAGATTAGAACGATCAAGACTTGACCTATATTTTAGAACACTAAATCTGGCTACGGCTAAAAAGGAAATAATAAGGACAGAGAAATAGATCTAGAAATGAACTGCAGGGGTACAAAAGGGGCAATTGGGATGTAAACTCCACAAGACCCGGTGGTCAAGAGGCTTCTAGTTTTTTGGCCTTTATAGCAAACAAGTGATTCAGTTTACACAGAAAACAGAGGGACCACAGAAAGCACACATGAAAAATGCAGTTTGAGCAGGGCCGGAGAAAGAATTGCGTTTGAATTTTACAAAGAACAGGAGAGAATATAGATATTGGACACACACACACACACACACACACACACACATTTGAATATTCTCAATATTTGTAGAGCTAACTCACAATGACGTTTTTTCCTCATCAGCTGCAGGGCAGTCTATACCAGTAATTATGATTAGAAAGGTCCTTTATATGATTGGTACATAACATGTATTTTATTTGAGCTAGTTTAATTTCATCAGGTTAAATTATTATTTCCTTGGCTATGAATAATGTTGCATTTAGTACTCCCTCATGGGTAGTAATTTTTTAAAAAAATATATGGGACAAATAAAAATTATTAATTTTAAGATTCAGATTATTTTTAAATTAAAGGCACTTATTTTCCATCATCATACAATAGTCCATAATGCTGCTGTAAAACTAAAACCACGTTTTGTAAATAATATCATTTGACTAAGAAGTTTGCAGGTCAATGACATATATTTGATAGCAAATATTAAAAATTAAATTGATTCAATTGTGGTGATATATTTTCAATAAAGATTTCTAGGCTGGATGGTGACATATTCATGTAATACTGGAACTTGGAAGGGGGTGCAAGTGAATTAGTAGTTCAAGCCAGGCTGAACTACATGTGCCCCTGTCTCGAGGAAGGAAAAACAAAACAAACAAACAAACGAAAAAAACCTTAGGAACTTCAGAATGAACATTTAGCTCAGTAAATTTCTAACACCATTTACTCTGTTGTTTCATTTTTGGACCCATTAAATTCAGTGAATTATCATTTAATTAGGCTGAATGATTTTTGCAGCCCATAAAAAATGAAATACTCAGATGTTTGTCCTATAAACATGACTTATTTTTTTTCATTCCTTCATTTCCCTTTCTGAGTTACTCTTCTGAAGCAGACCCTGGCAATACAACCTGAAGTAAGAGGCTGAGCTAACAGATGAAAGCTTCCAGGAACAATGAGTGACTACACCCAAGCAGAAATGACAGCTTGGTTTAGAATGGTACTCTAAAGGCATTTTCTTGATGAAGAAATTACTTCAACCTTGAAATTGTGACATTCTTTTGGAAAACATCTCAGTTTAGAGTAGTAGTTAATAAAAATCTGGTTAATGGGAAGCACTTTGAGGTTACGTTTGATATGTTCATATTAAGTGCAGTGTTGGGGGTAAGAAGTTCTTTCTAAGGTCGGATGGATGACCAGTGAGTGTAAATTCTTGAACCTTACTCTCTTTACATTGAAACCAGACATCCCAAGAATACTGTGCTCTTTTGAATTTTATTTTAAATTGTTAACTTTAAATGATTTTAAGATTTCACAGAAAAATGGGTGAATTAATTTGCACTGTATTAGACAAGTAATCATTGAAAAACACTTTTCCTATCTAAGCATTATTGTGAGCTACACAACCATCTGGAGTGCTGATTCTAAATTTTTCCTTAGGAAACCGTTTTTTTTTTTTTTTTTTTAATTTCCATACAAATAGTAACTGTGTTCCCAGTTCTTTCTATTCAGTACTTATATCCTTTTTGATAAATAAATAAATAAATAAATAAACAAATAAATAAGCACATACACAGAACACAGCAATACACAGAACATGTCAACTATACTTGAGTTAAAAGGAGGGGTTGGGCTGGAGAGATGGCTTAGCTGCAATGTGCTTGTGTGCAAAGCCAAAGGACGCACGTTCGATTCCCCAGAACCCACCTAAGTCACATGCACAAGGGGGTGCATGCATCTGGAGTTCATTTTCAGTGGTTAGAGGCCCTGGTACACCCTCTCTCTCGCCCCTGTTTTTCTCTTTCAAATAAATAAATAAATAAATAAATAAATAAAAATAAGAAAAGAAGAGCCAAAATAACAAGTCTGGAGTTCCATGTTTACATAGACACGTGTCCATGGAACATCGCAAAGCACCACAGAAGTCATTTTCAACATTCCAACATGCTTTTCTGTGTGCTCACCCTGTCAAAAATTGTATCCCTCTCAAGATTTGGTCACCTTCAACATAGGTTTGTCATACCTGCTCTTGAATTACATAACAATGAAATGCATTATTTTGTGTCTTTCTTCCACTCAATTCTAAGCCTTTGAAATTCTTCTAAGTTGTGGCATGTAGTAGCTTTGTATTTCATTGCTGTCCTTGCTTGATGAATATATCAATCTATGTATTCTTTCCATTGCTGACGAACTTCACTTGTTTCTAGTTTAAATGTTCTAAGTGCTATCTTTATAAATGTTCATTTATAAACCATGCGTTTTGAAATGTTGGTTTCAGTTCATACGTGTATTTGTTTAGTTAATTGACTTACATTAGCTTCAGCAAATAATGCGAAGCAGTCTTCTAGTAAGTGATATAAATGCTCCCTCACACTAGTCAGTGCACGTTCTGTCCAGCATTTTCACAGCGTGGGCAGGACAAATGACACTTGTTGACAGCCTGTGCAAAAACTAATTCATCAAGGTGCTGTTCTTCTAAGTTGGGATGTTCCTTCCTCAACAAATAGATAATTTAAATATCAATGGTAATCATAGCATACAAAATGAAGAAAAAGAAATCTCTAATTTAAAGTAATTATCAAATGTAATATTGAAAGATCTTGAATAAGCATGCTTTGAAAGAAAAAAATATAATTTCTTCCTTTCTTAAAAATGTTTCCAGTGGCAGGTTGTCCTGCCATAATATTAGTTGAATCACTAATAATAAAAACCTGGGTTTTAGCGATGTCCACATGCACTTCCTATATGAAAAATGCGTGCCACAGAAAAATTTCAGTGCCAAGATTGGCATAACTTCCAGTGAGGTATTTGTCAATGAGGCCCATAAGGTCCCCCTGAAATATACACGCTGTTTCCAAGGCTCTTGGCCACCCCCAAGAAGTGGATGGTAAGATGCTCTTGCTGAAGGCTTCACATACTCCAATTTCAGGACACTGAGAAATCAAGGTATAGCTGAGCTGGAAGCCGCCTCCCTGATCACTAGCAGACATAACGCTGTGCAGCCTGCTGGTGGAGAAAAGTCATCAGCTTTTTTCTTTTCTTCTTTTTTTCAAATTTTATTTAGTTATTTGAGAGAGAGACAGACAGAGACAGAGATAGAATGGGTGGATTAGGGCCTCTAGCCACTGCAAAGCAACTCCAGATATATGAGACAGCATGTGTATCTGGCTTACATGGGTTCTGGGGAATCAAACCTATGTTCTTAGTCTTTACAGGTAAGTGCCTTAACTGTTAAGCCATCTCTCTAGCCTAGTCACCAGCACTTTTAAAAAGCAGTGGACCCTGAAAACTATACAACTGGCCACCTAGGCAAGTTGTGCCAACTAGTGTAATAGCCACATGTCTGTTATGAGGTTAACAACTGCTTTGTAATTTAACGTTGTGGCCCTCCATGGGCAACATTTCATGTTGGGTACTGAAAACCTACACAAAACTCAAAAACCTAAACAATAAAAAGTCAAATAACCCACTCACAAAATGGGGCAAAGGGATGGACAGGCAGTTCACAGGGGAAGAAATACAAATGGCAAACACACACTTAAGAAAATGTCACTCATCCCTAATCATAAGGGAAATGCAAATGAAAACAACTATGAGATTCCACCTTACCCCAATAAGGATAGCAAACATTAAAAAATCAAATGAAAATAAATGCTGGCAAGGATGTAGAGAAATAGGAACCCTCGTCCACTGTTGGTGGGAATGTAAGTGTACATCCAGAGTGGTTGTACCACTTTGGAAAGCAATATGGAGACTCCTAAAAAAGCTGACTATAGAGTTACCAACAGACCCAGTTATTCCCTTACTGGGCATGTACCCTAAAACCTCAGTCCAGAGAGATTTGTTCAAACATGTTTATAGTTGCTCAATTCGTAATAGCTAAGAGCTGGAATCAACCCAGATGTCCATCATTGCATGAATGGATAACTAAGATGTGGCATATCTACACCATGGAATTCTACACAGCAGTAAGAAAAAAAAAATGACGCAATGAAATTTGAAGAAAAATGGTCGAACCTGGAACAGATCATTCTCAGTGAACTCACCCAATCACAGAAAGATAATCGCCACATAGTCTCACTCATCTACAGCATCTAACCTGAATCTACCCAAGATGCTGACATACCCAGCAAGCATCTTGAGGATCGGACAATAGGGAGGGTGAGGAGAGAGGAGAGGGCAAGAGAGGGGGTGGGGGACACAAATTTGGGCCCAAATGTCAATGGTACCATAAAATTCTACATCCTAAAAGACAGACCAAATGGTTGAAGCTTCACCAGGCCTATAGAGGGAACACCTGAGTCACAAGGCCCTGGAGAGGGTATGATGAAGACTGATGTTAATCTTCTACTGCTTCTCTCTCTCTTTCTCTTGATCGGAGAGACCTACAAGGTTTCCCAAAAGAATGACAGATTTCTGTCAGAGTACTTGATGACTCACCAAAGGTTAGTAGTAAGACCCTACTGCTAAAGACACCATATGCTGTTGTCATTTAACATGGAGTGACATGGCTGAAAGCTGGAAGAGAGTCAGTCCCCAGTCAGCGTGTCCAGTACCAGAAGGTGCTACAGGGGCTACTGGGGGAAAATGACCAATATTTGTCCAAGCAACTCATGGTCTAACCTACTTAGCCGCAAATGACCTGTCATGATGCCCACACAAGTGCAATAGTGGCACACAGCCAGGGTGGGAAACCAACTGCTCTTGATTTGACTAACTGATCTGCTCACTCGAATGGAACCCATAGCTGGAGCTGGGAGAGAAGTCAGAACCATATCCTAAAATGAGCCTACTCTCCATTATCAACCTACCACCAATCATGGGCTACAAGAGGGCCTGCACCTATTAAATTCTCTCTAAAAAAATAATAGTCATCCCATTTATCTGGTGCTAACTTTACTCTGCATCAGACACTCTGCTTCTCTTTGTCAGATAGATGCAGATCTTAAGGAGAGAGCCACCCCATCATACCTCAAAAGGGCCCCAGCTGAAACTAAGAATAATTGGCGAAGCAAGCAAGGGTGCTGTTTTCATGGTGAACATGGTACCAGCACAAGGTTGAAGGAGATCAACAGAGAGAACAATCAACTCCTACCAAATCAGATATCCAGAAACAGAGGCTCCCAACACCTCATCACTAAGACCTAAAATGAACCCAACATAGCTCAGGGAAATTTGAAGAAGAGGTGGCAGAAAGAATGTCAGAGCCACACATTGGGTCATACACAAAGACATTTCCTCCTACCCATAAGTGATGGCTAGCCCCAAAATGCATGACC
This sequence comes from Dipus sagitta, assembly GCA_036346955.1. Classification (NCBI taxonomy): domain Eukaryota; kingdom Metazoa; phylum Chordata; class Mammalia; order Rodentia; family Dipodidae; genus Dipus; species Dipus sagitta. The sequence goes on from CM070787.1 coordinate 6,485,034, forward strand.
CATATTCCCCAACATGGAGGGTCCAGGTGGAGGGGGGAGGACAGGGAGGAGGCTAACAATGGTAGCAATTTGACTGTATTCACTGAGTACAAAACTAAAATAATAATAATAATAATAATAATAATAATAATAATGATGATGCACTACAGGAGGGGAATAAGCTAGTAGTAGAATCACTGACTACCATGCTCTAGTAGTGTTTATTTTAGGCTAGTTTTATAGTCGTGGTGATATTTTACTTCCTCTCTCTGCAAGACATAGTATTTATCTAGAAGAGAATTTTGAGCATTAAAATAAATGGTAGGTGCAAAGACCTAGGTGTAATTCCTGACATCTTTCCTTGTGTCACATACTCACTAGTTTCTTTGAAAGTATTTAAACTTTAAACTGTCTATGTTGTAACCCAGGACCAATTAAATCGATTTTCCTACCTATTGGTAGACATCAGCATTTATTATGGATCCAGTATAATTACAAATTGGAAATCAAATTGTACATACTTTGGACAGATCAACATACTAAAGATGCAGATGAGAGCACAGTACTATTTAGGGGCTGGAATTGGAGAAGAAAGTGATGGGCATTCAGCGGAGGCTTGGCTGTGGAGGTGGCCTGGACGTGCATGAGGGTCCAGGAGAGCAAGTGGGGCTCCATTGACCATTATCTCCCAGCATCACTGTGACTCTCTCTGCCAGCACTTATGGTATTGGAAACATCTGCTTTATCTTCATGCCCAGTTTACTTTATTCCTTCCCCCCCCCCCGAATTTGCTTTTGTCTATCATATTAATGAATGTGCGTAAAGAGAAACCTAAGCCAGGCTATCGGGAAATCTGTGCATCAGTACAGATGTACAGAAATATAACCTAAAATGTTTCTTAAATTTCATACATTTCACTTTGCTAAAATTATGAGGCCAATTTACCTATGCAGGAAAATAACATCAATCTTCCTTCCAAAACAGTTTGAAGATAAATTGTCATCATTTAATACATTCCAATAGCTTTCCTGTTCCATAATATGAAATATTTTAGATATATAAAATACAAGTACTCCCAACTCTCTCAAATAAAACACTATTGTATGTTAATTTTTCACAGTCTTCAAGAAAATAAACTTTAAATTTCCTCCTAGTTTAATACACATCTATGCTTATTGAGTCTTTCAGAAGAATGAATCCCAGGAACCACAAAAATCTCAATAAAATTATTATGGTAATCCCATTATTTCAAGTACTTCATACAACTTAGCTTAAAATATAAATATATTTTCCATCGTATTATGTCTACAGCAGTGGTAGATATAGAATCATCACATGGTACAATAATACAAAAATGTTTCCCTGTTGTAAGTGTTTAATTTGTATTTACTTATACAACAGAATTCATGGCAATGACTGCAAAATCAGGTAAACTGATCCATGCCCTATTAAACTGATGCCCCAAGGCATGTAACACTAATGATTTAGGTTAAAGTACTACTGTTCTTCAATAATGGAGATAAGTGCCTTAACTTAGCTCTGCACTTAGATGATTAAGATGTATGCAAGTGATGTAGAATTTCATGTATGAGCCACCTCAAGACTGCAGAACTAGAGCAATGCAGAGAAATCATGCAACGGCTCTTCACTCAGAGAACCCAAGATTAAATAAGCCAACCCATAACTAATTAGCTTAGAACAGATAATAGGCATAGGTCTCAAACTCCAAAACCCTCCGTTGTCCATTTGCTTGTTTCCTACTCTTCCATATCTCCTTGCCTGCTACAATTAAAAAGTGGATAAAACACTTCACTCATTTTGACATATCTGTGAGATCAACCACATTAAGCAGCTAATTAGAGGAATTTATTGTAACTAATGCTTCTTAAAAGTCTTAGAGTCATTTTCATATAAATTGAATCTGAGTTAAATACACTGATTGAAATAATTATTTGAAGAGTGTTTGAAAAGCATTTTTGCTATTCAAAATGTATCACTTAAAAATGCGTGGACTTGCAGCAGTGGCATAGCCAAAAGCTTCATCCATACACAAAAATACACCATGTCAAACTCAAATGCTCACTATCTGGGTTTTGTTAAAACCCAGAAACATGTCTATCCACAACACTGGTCCCACAGATATAAAAAGACAATGTATACAGTTGGTTATCAGTTCTTACTGATCATGCATGAGGATTGAGATACTATGGCTAACCTGTGGCTGGATTTGAATTGAGATATCCTGAGCTCAAATGCATCACCTTAATGTTCTTTGTAAAATGGCCCCTCTCTGAACAGAACCATCCTCCAAGTGGATATCAGTGAGAAAAGAAGTCCCTCAGACAGCTACAGCTCTCTGGTTCCAAACCACCTTATATCGAACATAGAGGGGAAAAAAACAGAACACCCAAAAAGGTTTCTTTCACACAGAAAAAAATGCAACAATAAAATAAAAGAGAATATAAATTTAATTGCACAATTCCTTATGAGTTTGACTTTTACTTAAAGATTTGATAGAGAATGTTACTAGAATAATTCCTTTCTACTCCACTTGACTGAGAATTTTCCTCATGAATATTATTGAAAGCTGTTAAATGGCATAAAATTAATAACTTTCTAGAGAACACAACTGCTAATATCCTTAGAAAAAGACCTAAAAATAGGAAGTCACAGGGCTGTTGAAATAATTTAAAGGAAGCAGGTGTGGTGGTTCACAATTTTAATCCCAGGATTTAGGATGTTAAGAAGGAGGGTCACCCAGAATTCCAGGTCAACCTGGTCTATAGAGTGAGTTCCTGGTCAACCTGTATTAGAATGAAAATGACCTCAAATAAGCAAATGATAATAGAATAGTACTAGTAGTACTTGTAGCAGTAGTAGTAGTCTAAAGGTAATCTCCTGCTATTAGGACAACACTGGGAGAAATATACTATCCTGTTTTCTTAATACTTTTCATATTTTAAAAATATGGTCACTATATCAACATGTAAATAAAAAAAGGACTCGCTTGAATATTTGGAAATATATTGATATATTTTATCAATAAACTATAATGCATATGTTCTATTAACCCTTATACTCTTATGTACCTGTTGCAATCAGGTTCTCATTGCTGGTAGAAATCACCCAACGCAGAGCAGCTTGTGGGGAAAAGAGATTTATTTTGGCTTACAGGCTTGAGGGGGAAGCGCAATGATGTCAGGGGAAATGATGGCATGAGCAGAGTGTGGACATCAACCCCTGGCCAACATAAGATGGACCATAGCAACAGGAGAGTGTGCCAAACACTAGCAAGGGGAAACTGGCTATAACACCCATAAACCTGCCCCCAACAATACACTCCCTCCAGGAGGCGTTAATTCCCAAAACTCCTTAAGCTGGGAATCTGGCATTCAGGACACCTAAGTTTATGGGGGACACTTGAATCAAACCACCACAGTACCTATTTTGTGTGAAAAAAGTAATGCTGATTATTTTGGTATTTACTTAGTATTCCTCTTACTATCATTATACATTTTACTTATTTTTATTTATTTACAAGGTGGGAGAGAAAGTGGGCATGCCTAGGCCTTTAGCCATTGCACATGAACTTCAGATGCATGCACCACTTTGCGCATCTGGCTTTACGTGGCGATTTTCAGCTTACCAGTACAAATGGGTGAATTAGAGAATTAGCCAGAAATCCCTCTGTCCCCACCTCCCCAGCACTGGGATTACAAGCATGCACCACCACACTTAATTTGATATGGGCACTGGTAATCCAAACTTAGGCTCTCATTCTTGAAGGGCAAGTACTTTACCCATGAGCATCTCCTTAGGTCGAATGTGATATTGTTAATGCAAAAAATATGGTGCACTGTATTTTGATTTTATAAATTTAGCATATGTGGTGAAAAGCCAAAAGGGGTTTTGTATTCTGAGGATAAACTATTGCTCAAGAAAGATGAGAAATCTCTGTACCGGAGACTGATTCTTGGCACAGAGACAACCAGTGTTATGAGGACAGAGATAGCCTGGAGAAGACCCTCATAGGTATCCCAGAATGTCTACATTCCAAAACAAATATGTGCCATTCAAAATAACAGCCCTGTAACTGTAGCCAACTCAAAGAAAAATTATAAAGAAACAAAAACAGTGACTACAAAAGAACCAAGCATATCCAATGTACCACCCATGGACCCTATGTGGGGCTGCATGCAGCCCAAGACTATGGATGCAGCCAGCACAAAATCAACAACTTACTTAAAGTGGTATGAAATATTGTTATGATATGATTTTGTGACTTGAAGGTAGAGTTTATGAACATGAACTTTGTATATGATAATGTTGTGCCACAATGTCAAACACTTGAAATTGCCAAAACCTAAAACAACTATCATAAAGATAATAAAGGCTAAAAAAAACACTTAGACAAAAGTCAAAGACATGCTGTATGAACATAATGGACATATGGGCAATGATACAAAAAACCTAAAAGGGCTGTGTGTGTGTGTGTGTGTGTGTGTGTGTGTGTGTGTGTGCATAATTTGTTTCAATAGATATATTCTACCTTATATTCTATCAACCAAGTATTCAATATCCAATAAAACTTTCCTCCCAAAGTAAAGGAGGTCATGATAAATTTCAGATAAAGGAAAGGCAGGAATTTCAGTTTAATTAGCCTTATGTTGGAAAAAATGCCCAAGGCAGTGCTGGAGGGGAAAGGAAAGTAGATTTCTTTTTTTAAAAAAATGTATTTTTAAGTTTTATTTATTTATTTATTTAAGAGAGTCAGAGAGAGAGAAAGAGAGACAGACAGACAGAGAGAATAGGCACACCAGGGCATCCATCCACTGCAAACGAACTCCAGATACATGTGCCACTTTGTGCATCTGGCTTACATGGGTCCTGGGGAATCAGACCTGGGTCCTTTGGCTTTGCAGGCCTTAACCCCTAAGCCATCCCACCACCCCTTTACATTTTTTTTCTTACAAAAGTAGATTTCAATTCACTCTGGCAGAAAAGATAACTACATAAAGACATCAGTAAAGTAAAATGCACACATTATTATAAAATGTAATATAATTCCAAAATCCATTAGTAACTCTGTTATGTTTTTTATATATTTTAGATGACTAATATATTATAAAGCAAGTATCACTACAAAGGCTTATATATTTTTCTGTGGTTTGGGATCCTATAGTTTTGCATGTATAATTTAAGATACTAATGCCTTTAAATGAGTTATTAAATTATGTTTTGGGGTGTATAATGTAAACAGTATATAAGAAAAGGAGTAATATGTAAATAAACCTATTTCTGTAGGGTACTGAAGATTATCTGGTATAAATTCAAATTGAAGTACTGTAACTCTAGAATATTAAAATACTCAGTGTTAGTTAAAAGAGTTCTACAACATACTAAGAAAGGGAAGTGGGATAAGAATTTTAATCAATTTAAAATGTAAACAAAATGATAAGTAGTATTTCAGAAATTTAGAGACAAAAACATATAAATCAAACAAAAATGCCCAGAAAATTGAGGATTATTTCCCTCATACTGGTAATTATTTTAAATATAAATGGATTAAGTCCTCAAAAACAAAGATTATCTGACTAGATTAAAAAACAAAATTATCCCACTAAATGATATTTTACATAAGTAGATTGGAAGGAAAAGGTTGAAGAAGATATTCTATGCAAATGTTAGCCAAAGATGGCAAGAGTGTATACACTGATATCAGATAAAATCTACTTATTTTCAAAATGGCATGATAGAAAAATAAAGACACTAGATGTTAATAAAGCTTCAAACAAATCAAGAACATAATTTTATATATTTACAAGCTCAATTAAAGATTATCAACATTTATAAAGCAAATAACTGACAACATTGAAGGGGGAAAGAGTTCTATAATAGTAATTAGAAACTTAAGTAGTCAACTAAATAAAGGAAATGGGATCTTAATCCATAATAAACTAATTAGATCTAACCACCCTACCCAGATTCTCGTTCACACGAGAAACAGAATATACTTTTGTCTCAAATGCACAAGAAGCTTTTCAAGAAAACCCTACATACTAAGAGAGAAATTAAGTCTTAAGAGAACTAAGAAGATGGCATTATATGACATATATACCATAACCATAGTGAAATACATTTAGATATTTACAAAACAAGCAAAACAAAATCATAAATTTTAGAAATTTTCAAAGCTCTTTTCAAATCTTATAGATGAAAATTACATTCACCAATGAAATTATATAATACTTATAGATGAATTCAAATAAAAACACATTTGCCCAAATTTGAGAGACGCAAAACAAGGAAAATATCTATACTTATGTACCACTAAATGATTCCATTGACCGACAACAAAGACAATAGTTGACCCACCAATTTGTAATTGAACTGAAAAATCCTGTTGTGTAGATATTTTGTAGACACCTTAGTGTGTCAAAGAGTTACATTACTCATGATTCTGTGCTAATACCTCAATACTGAAAGTTGTTTATTAAACCATTGTATATATTTTGTTCCTGAAAGATCAATTAGATATATGTTGAAATTAATTTATCTTTCATTCTTTTTAACCTATTTAATTTTTGTATAATTTTTGGACTAAGGTATAATCTGGATACCTCTTGCAGATATCTTTTGTCCCAAATGTTGCCCATCCTATTTTATTGAGATATTATTGATAAAAGTTTATAAATTTATCATGCAAAATCTGCTCAAAATCAAGCTAATTGACATATCCATCGCCATATATATGTGTATATATATATATGTATCCTCCTTGAAGATTCTGCTATTTCAACCAAATGTGAATTGAAAAATATTTTTAAAATGTCCTTCTGTACTGAATATGTGTTTTTTTTTTGTGACCATTCCCTAAACAATGAATTAATAATGCTGCTTCTATACTAGTGAAATTGTTTTAGGTATGAGCAGCAATCTAGAAATGATTTAAAGCATATGGGAGGGTTGTGAAGGATGTGGAACACGAGTAGCTGTGGAGTACGTACCCCTGGGCTGTCTGGAAACCAGTCCATGATGGGCACTCAGGGACAACTGGACATTATAGCCATGGCATTTCACCTTAGGTTTCTACCAGTTCTGTAGAATTATTTTTTTTAACCTTTGGCGAACATCTTACTATGTCTTTTTTATAGTATCTACTCTCTAGTTTTCAGGCTAATTAATTCATTTCTAAAGTAGCACAATCACCAGATTTTGTTTTTTCAGAATCCAATCTGTTTTTTTTTTTCTCAATTTAGCAGGAAAATATTTATATATGCTTATGTCTTTGTCGTATTTTCAACTGCATCCCTTTTATATTTTAAACAGCTTATATGGTTCTTTTAGGTGCTGCATTTAATAATTTTTTATGTATTGCTTTAGCAAATTTGTTCTCTAGTTTAAATATTTTCATAGTATCTTATTTATCTTATGTATTTTGTGTTATACTATCTGTGTTCTAATTCATATGCTTTGAAGTTTTTTCTTCTTTCCCATGAGAATGACTAGAATGTGGGTTTCTTGTTTACCACCCCTGAGCAAGGCTATGTACTTAACCAGTTTCATATTAGGAACTGCGAGTTCCCAAAGTGTCTTTACATTAACTTGAGATTTGGAGCCATGCCGTTAATGTGATACATGTTCCCTAGAAATAGTAGAGACTTTCTTTTTGTTGTTCTTTTCACAGTATTTTACCTAATACCATTTTCTGTAATACTAGGAAGACTGAGTGTAATTTTACTTTTCCAATTATTGAGAGAGAAGGTCTAATCCAAATGAGATTTTATATGGATATATGATTTAGAAGTGCAGAAAAGGTGGTTGGTAGCATTTTGGTAAGTGAGTGGATGCACCTTTTTGTAAGATTAGGCACCTCCAATATTGAATTACTTCCCAAGTGTTTATTCATGTTGTTTAGGCGTTACATCTATTTTTGCTTCACTAGAATGAAATATCTCCTAATTCTAAAGATATTTGGAAAGGAGGGGTAACCTTGAGCATTGTCTGAAATGCAACTAGAGAAGCATGCCATGCCACGTGCAGTTAAACATTTCAGCCTCTCTCAGCAGCCCCCTGCGCCCACACAGGACTGTTTCTCAAAGCTGTGTCTTAAGGTGGAATCAATCCAAGCACGCAATATTTTACAAACATGATTCCCTGGCGATGTTGGCTATGCACCACAGTTAACTGCTTGCTCTCTTCTACATGGGCACCTTTTCTAGAATGGTACGCTTTTCTTACCATATGAGAATGGACTTTAATATCCCCAAGGGAATAACTTTGCACGGCTACACTGAATAGTGTAATACATCTAACAATAAGTGCTGTAGGTGACTTTTGATTGCTAAAACTTGAATCCAATATTTCTGAAGAGGATAGAGGATTCTTCCATGCCTAGGTTTCCTTATGCATATTATAAATGTCTCTGCAGAAATGCCAAGTTCACCTACTAACTCTCTTTCATGCCTCTGATTTAGAGCAGAAAGTGGAAAATTTCTTCCACTCAAAGGACAGTGGAATTTCACTCAAGTCAAACGCCTCCTATCACTCCATCAGTAAAGAAGCTCAGCACTCTGAGAGAAACAGAATCCCAGCCGCTGTTGGAGGTCCTGAGATCTCTTGCTTCATCTATATGACTTCAGATGGGAGAAGGGGAAGGCACAGATACATGTTCAGTTTCTTATCAATGCCTGAAAATTTCCTCAGAATACTTTAAAATTAGTCGTCTGATTAGAGGTAGAGGCTGAGATAAAGGAAGACAGTAAGAAAAGGGGGAGGGTCAGAAAGAGAGAGAGAGAGCCTGGAGAGGAGGGTGGAGGGAAGGAAGGCAGAAGGAAAGAAGGAGAAAAGAAAGGAACAAAAGAGCAGGGGAGGAAGAGATTGTCCTGAAAGAACAGCTGTCCTTGCTACAGAACCATTCCCCTTCCCAGTGATGGAAACCGGTTAGGACTGCCTCCCAGCACTTATGAACTTCAATATCTGCTTAATAAATTATGCTACCTACCCAGTACTTCTATTACATTTACTTTATATCAAAACTGGAAAGAAGTGTGCTCTTTGAGAATAGGTGAATAACTACTAGTAAATTCTTTTTCTTTTTATTTCCTAACAAGATGAAAATGAAAATGAGTAAGAAGGTAAAAGTGGTCTTATTTTTTTTTTTCCTGTCATGGAAAATGCTTTGTCTGAAAGCTTCTGTAGGTACCAGTGCTGTAGGCACCAGCAGAATACTTTCAACCTACAAAGAGGACAAGAAGTAAAAGGTAAAAAAATTTCTCCTAATGGGTACTGAGGTTTTCTGTAATAGTGAATGACTATCAAGAATATTTATGATAAACAACAATCCCCTATTTCCTTTCTTTGATACACCTGTTCTTCATTCAGATGTTTCACTGTGTAGCACACATCTTTTGCTATTACACTGTGCTTGTTACAAAATTCCCAACTTCCCTCACTGCATCTCGTGACACTGTGCCTCATTATTAATTCATGTGGTTTTCTTAGTAACTTGCATACTGATGATACCACCTATTGAGTATACTGCTTGTCTCTGTTTCATTTTTGGTTTCTTCTTGCTATAAGATTAACTTATTGTTGGTATTATTTTGGATCATTATTCTATTGTATACACTATTTGGCAGTGTGTTATAATGATCATAACTCACCACTATTACATTAATAATGGTCATAATAATGTTGACAACAATGAACAAAATGAGAAGCATAAAAATTCACATTTTAAAGTATTCAGTAAATACTATGTATAACATTGCAGAATAAGAAAAGATGTCACATCATTTCCTTTGGAAAACAATACTGGAATTATGAACCCTAGAAGGCCTACCCCTAAATTGTACAATTTGTAAGTTTAAAAAAATACTAAGATTTACAGAAGGAACTGCAGAATTCATTTCACTGATTTTTGTATTGATACCCAGTTTACACATTTAAATGTCCAGATAACTAAGTTTCCAATGTACCTAGTGAGTATGTACTTTTTCTGAGCCTTATTTCAAATACTCAGCTGTAGTACTGGCCTTCAAATAAATAATTCATCCCAAGAAACATGCAATAAGTGCACAAGTAAGAGAACCAGGGAAACTAACATTGCTCAAAGCTCACAGCTCCTCCTGCAGTCACTGACTGCTTTTTGCTTTTGGTTTATAAAGAAAAAAAAATTTAAACTGTTCTGAAATAGTTGGAATTCAGAAATGCAAAATCATGCATCCTGCTTTTTCTCAGGCAGCAGTAAGAAGGATGAGAAGACTTGTAGCGTGCAAGCCTTACTGAACTGTCAGAAAGGCTGCTCAGCAATGTCTGCTGGTTAAATTAGTCAAATCTATGCTTTTCCTGTGTTCAGTTTCTTCCTATTAATATTTGAATTTTTTCTCACAAAGAACAGAAATGGAATTTTAGTTTATTTAATTACTATTGTAGAGTCAGGGTAATTACAAATGCTGAAATTATGCATACTTTAACATTACTTGAAGATATATTCATTTTTCTAAGAAAAAAGCTGTATGTTTTTGATTAATAGAGTCAATGCAAACATTACCTATATGAAGTCACAAATGTATACAGATATAGGCAACATTTATAATGGAAAGATAGTTTGTCAGAAAAATTTATGGTGCCTATAGTCAACTCACCTTCACCCTCTACCCTGGGAATGGTATTGCATTCAGCTAAAGGAAATAAAGAACACAGCGTTCTGTGCTTTTAAAATGTTAGTGACATTGGTCACCATCAGCACCAACAGGCAGGAAATTCTCAAGCCATGCAATGCACCACTCACAGAATAGTGGCACACAGCTTCTGAGGGCCACCAACCGCCCTCTGGTTGGATATACGGCCTGGTCAGTGGGACGTAATTTATAACTGGTATTTCAGACCACGCCAGTGTTCCATGGGCACAAAGCTCACAAAAGCCAGAGAGAAGACCCCATTGCTGTCTGGACAACTTGCGTGGGTATCCTCATCAAAATGTCTCTCAAAATTATATGCATATCCTCCTTCATCAAAGCTGCCCTCAACCTTTCTTGGAAAATCTGCTTTATTTTACAAATGGCATAGAATACTGGTCAAGTAGATGGATAGATAGATGGGCAGAAAAGGCACACAGACAGACAGGATGAAAATAAAAAGAGTTGATATCTAGGAAGAAAAAGAAGATGCTTAGTAAGAGAACAGAAAATCTATTGAAATTGTAAAATAACCCAAATAAGTGAAGGACATAAAATTATACAAAAATTTGGGACATCTCTTTTTTTCCTATAGCTATGAATTGGGATATTATAATTAATTTTTCATATTTATATTTTAAACAATGTAGCCATCCTCAAAGAATTGCAGTTATCATGAGTTAGTAACTTAACAGCATCTAACATAATCCTTATGCTTAAATTCTACAACTACCCCTTACTAAAAATCAACATGCTTTCTCTTTTGAAATTATTTTTGAGAAGAATTTGTTGTCTTTGAGACATGACACAATAAATAAAAGAGTATTTAAGTAAAATGCTAAACAAAACATCAAATAGAAAGTACATGCATTAACACAACATATGTTAATTTCAAAAAAATAGATTAATAATGCAGATGAACAGATACAACGAGAAGAAAAACATTTTGCAGTAACTTCAAAAATCAAATTCTTTTACAAAGGAATCATAAGATAAATATGTTTTTTTTTTTTAAAGGCAAGGAGCTTTATTTCGGGCTTAAGCTCACACTCTTGTTGTCGTTTGTTTTTATTTATTTACTTGAGAGGGATAGACAGAGACAGAGAGAAGGAGGCAGAGAGAGAGAGAGAGAGAGAGAGAGAGAGAATGGGCACGCCAGGGCTTCCAGCCACTGCAAACGAACTCCAGACGCGTGTGCCCCCTTGTGCATCTGGCTAACGTGGGTCCTGGGGAATTGAGCCTCGAACCGGGGTACTTAGGCTTCAGAGGCAAGCTCTTAACCGCTAAGCCATCTCTCCAGCCCGAGATAAATATGTTTTGAAGTCAAACTGTTAAGTACTATTTCTGTAAAAAATAATTTAATTACTTAAACTCAATGGTATATAATGATCATACATCTTTAAGGAGCACCAATGATATTTTAAACATACATACAGTATAAAATAATTAAAGTAGGATCATGCATATTTCCATCTACTTAAACATTTAACACTTTTTATGTAGGCAATATCCATCTCCTGTCCTTTCCTTTACCAGATATGTCATGAAATGTTGTTGAAAGTATAGTCACCCTACTGTCCTACAGAACTCTAGAAGTTATTTGTTCTGTGTTTTCCTTCTGCATGATTTATTTTGTATATTTTGTTTATGGTGGTATACATATGAGTAAGAACATGACTTTTTACATTTCTGTGTGGTGGTGTACACATGTGTGAGGACATGATTTTACACATTTTGTATGTGTCCAGTGTCTTGTGGCCCTTACAGTACAGTTTTAATGCTAGTGTCAACACATAGACCAATGCCACAGAACACAGAGTTCAGAAAAAAATTCATGTAGCTATAGCTAAATGATGCTTACAGAAGCATCAAACATACACACACAAACACACACACACACACAAACACACACACACACATATTTGGGCTGGAAGGATGGCTTAGCGGTTAAGGTGCTTGCATGCAAAGCCAAAATATCCAGGTTTGATAAGCCAGATACACAAGGTGTTACATGCATCTCGAGTTTGTTTGCAATGGTTGAATGCCCTGGCATGCCCATTCTCTCTTCTCTCTCTCTCTCTCTCTATCATTCTCACTCACTCTCAAATAAATAAATAAATAAAATATTAAAAAAAAACACATTTGATAAAGGACATTCTATTGATTAAAGCATCCTTTAAACTTTGATAGTCATATTCAGAAGAATGAAACTGGACATCTCTCTATCTATCTCTCATCTATCTATCTTTCTATATCCATCTGTCTATCATCTATATGTTTTATCTTAAAGCAAGATGACCAGAGAGTATGAAACTAAAAGAAAACAGAAAAAAAATCTTTGAATATATCACCTTATGCCATATTTATTTTGCACAACATATCAAAAGCACCAAAACTTAAAAAAAAAGAAGACAAATGTGATTATATCTAGCTCAGAAGCTGCTGCATGGAGATGCAAAGAACTAACAGAATGAAGGGTTGATCTCAAGAATGGGGGAATCTATTTACTAGCCATTCGTTTGACAGAAGATCAACACAAAACTCATCAGAAAATAACAGGTGAGAGATCTGTATAGACATTTTTTTAAAGAAAACACAATAAGAACTATTCTTATGTAAGTTTGATATTTGTATGCATTCAGAAAACATGAAAATAGAACTATGATAGAAATACTTAGATATCACTAGAAAACATAGTACTAGCATTAGAAATTTCAAATGTATATACAATTTAGAGAATAATAAAAGATAATGAAAAATTCCCTAGGGCAAAACAGAACAAAAGTTCTTATGGGCATAGATTTAACCTTTCACTGAGATATATGCACAAGATCTGTCCTAGGAAACTGAAATATTCCCAAGTTTAAAGACTCTCATGTGGCTTTCATACTAACAAATTGGCAAGTATCCAAAAGCACAAATTCAATGGATATTTTATGTGGCACTGAAAGATGAATTTGTGTCAAAAATAATAAGCAATTGGAGATAGGGGGTTAGACTTTGAGCATAAAATTCTTTTATACCAAAACTTTCTGTTGCTATTTTTTCATCTTGACACACTTTTCTTTATTTATCCAATGTCTTAAGATAAGTTAATAATTAATGTATTATAATGTCTGTAATATTTTACCAGTTAAATCCACTTCTTACTATAGCATAATTAATAAGGAAAAATAAAATACAATACTTAAAATATAACCAAAAAGGATCTGCATCAACAAATTTGTACCAGGATGTGGTTAACATCCACAATGAGCTGTTTATCAGAGAGACCTACATGGTTTCCCAAAAGAAGACACACTTCTGTCAGAGCACTTTATTACCCATCAGAGGTTAATGGTAAGACCCTACTGCCAAAGACACCATATACTGTCAGTACAGAACAAAGAGAGACTTGGCTAGAATCAGGAGGAGAGACAGCCCCCAGACAGTTAGCTCATATAGTGCCAGAAGGTGCAACATGAGCTACTGGGGTAAAATGGCCAACATCTGTCTGAGCAACTCAAGGTCTAAGCTACTCAGAAGTAATCAACCTGACATGATGCTCATACAAGTGCAATAGTGGCACACAGCCATGGTGGGTAACCAACTACTCTTGGATTGGCTAACTGATCTGCTCAGTGTAATGGAGCCCATATCTGGGACTGGAAAATAAGTCAGAATCATTTCCATATAATGAGTTCATTCTCCAATATCAAGCTCCCACTAATCTTGGGCTACAAGAGTGCCTACACCTATTAAATTCTCTCTAAAATAATAATGGTTATCCCATTTAACCAGTGCTGTCTTCATTCTCAATTGGGGAATCTATTTCTCTTTTTTAGATGGACACAGGACCTGAGGAGAGAATCAGCCAATCACACTTCACTAGGGCCCTGGCTTAAACCTTAGGATAATTGGGGAAATAAGCAAGAGTGCTGCTTTCTTGGTGAACCTGATATCTGCACAAGGGTGAAGGAGTTAGACACAGAGAACACTCAACTCCTACCAAACCAGAGATCCAAAGACACAGAGGCTCTAAGAGCCCATCAATGAAGTAGACCTAAAATGAACCTTATATGGCTCAGGAAAATGCATGGAAGAGGGGGCAGAAAGATTGTTAGAGCCACAAGTTGGGATGTTATGCATAGAGACATTTCTTCTTTCCCATGACTGATAGCTGTCCCTACAATGCACCACCCACAATCCCTGTGGGGATAACAGGCATTCCCAATGAGGAGGGTCCCTTTAGAGGAGAGAACAGGGATGAGGGTAAGGATGGTACCAACATGTGCTATTTATATACTATTTATGTCCATAACTAATAAAAATAATTTAAATACAAATTTAATAAGAATTTAATATGAAGTACTCCTCATTACCTTCTTTTTGAAGTTCTGACTCCATAATCCTCTCAGTTACACAACAGTTAAGGGCAGGTTTTGAGCGTCCAAATAAGGAAAGCACCCTGCTGATCCAGGTCAGTATGAACACCAGCAGGGTGTCTGCCCTGTGAGATCATCAGAATGAGCTGTGAGGGACAGTTGCCTCGCAGGCCAGGAGTGTCTCAAGAAACCAATTTTGTAACCACAGCAATCACTGCCATAGTCAGCCCAATTTAGGTGCCATCCCAGACCACAGTGGGGGAGGGATTTCTGCCCGGGAAATTTCTTAGGATAACACATAGCCATGTGCTCACTTCCTTCAAGGGCTTTTGGTTTTTGAGTTCACCTTGACTGTTACCAAGTCAGGCTCATTGTTAAGATTTGAATATTTTTCCATGAATTACTATATGCTTAGGGACAACATGTTTAACTTCTCTATCATTAAATCCCTCTTCATGGAAACAGGAGTTGTGAAAAAATACCTTGACAATATAAGATTCATGAGGAAAGCACACAAAAATATATGTAAGTGCAATTCTTAAATTTAAATATAGGGGTAACTGCACATCCTTATCTCTATAATGTGACATGATTTTAGAGGAGACATTGCGTTTGAGACATCTTTTCTGTAGAGTCCATTAAACTGGACATTTCCAGATATATTCATATGACAAATGGTAACTACTTGACAGTATACAAGCCATATATCATGTGCAAAATTACTTCACACTATGCCGTAATACTGACCAGCCTCAAATTGCTGAGCTGCCAGACAGCCATAGCCAGCTGACCCACAGTTCAGCTTAGTCTTTAAAATGTAGTTATAAAGGATGTGACATTTATGAGCAACATGGACCAATTTTAAAAATGAATTATCTTGGCTATTGATGAATAAATTTAAAATGTTAAACCCATGGCAAAAATCCTCCTGGATATGAGAAAATAGGACAAAGGTTGAGTAGGAAATAATGGCATGCAAAACCGTCAGAGGTGATCATGGAGAAGTAACACCCATCTTTCCTGTGTCCCCAGACCAGAGGCTCCTTTAGCTTGCCGTCAGAATGACGGAATTCCTTCTAGAGAAACCCAGACACCTTCCACATTTCCTACTGCAGGCTGTGGAGGTTACTGAGAGGTTAACTGACTCTGTTTCAGTCTTTTGAGTGCCATCTGGGGCTTGGCATGGTTAAAGTGCGGCTATGGTAAAGGGAATCACCATGACCGTGGCCTCCTGCATCATTTCACCTGATTCCTATGGCCTCTCTGGTCTATCTGCTGTTGTGTTCTTCAGTATCGTCAGTCCTTCCCACGTGGCAAGAGCTCTTCTTTGTTCCTTTCTCTGGCCAAGGAAGTGCATTAGAGAGCAAACTAAAAGTAAGACTTTTAAAGTTTTGTTAGTATTACACAATTCTAATCAGATTTCCTATAATATTGTAAAAGGACCCCGATTTTCCTTACAGTTCTGAATTGTATGTGTTGATGGCATAGTTCACTAAAGCCACTAACTCTCACTATTACTATTAGGTCACACAGTTGTAGGTTCCATTGCTCCCATCAGCGAGGTCACTGTCCATCTTAAGACTGATTTGTGATTTTCTTTACGCCTTCCCCTGACAGAAGCACCGTATATTTGAAATGCGTAGCCTGATTTGCTTTGGTTCCTTATACATCCCTTTGTACTTAAGTGCTTTCAGCTATTACATGCTTTCGGATTCCTCTTTCTGGAAAGAGCTTCACAACGTTCTGTCCATTTATTTTTCCCTAATTTCCTTAACCTCTGCCTCTTATACCTGACCTCTTGTCTCCAGGTTCTGGTTCTGTCTTCTTGTTTTTGTCCTCTTAAGCCTAGAATTATCACATTTTCCATTGTCATGTCCAGATGATTTCTCTTTTAGTCCTAGATGAATACACTGAAAGGAAAGTCAAAGCCCAGGCGCTGAAAGGGTGCAATGGCGTCATTTACTTTAAAGCACCTGAGGAGTAAATGGGATCTAGAGCCACATTGAACACAGGAACTCAGGTTTCTAACTCAATGTGTGCACAGTTAAAAGGGACACTGCAGCTTATGAAGCAGGCAATTCCAATACAGGGGTTATTAGTTAGTATAAGCAATGTAAGAGAATGTGTCTTGGGAAGAAGGTGGGGAAAATGAGAGAGTGGTGGGGATATAGGTATGAGAGGGCGATGGCTTTGTCTATTTGTGCTGCTATAACAAAACCAGGACTGAGTCATGATTAACATAAATTCATTTGTTACATTTTTGGAAAGTAGAAAATCCTAAATCACGGCAATAGGATATTTAATGACTAGGAAAGATTTCCTCTTTTATTCATACATGGTTCCTTTCCCTGGGTCCTTATAGGGCAGAAAGGGTGAAGGGCAAAAAGGGTTAATACTCCTTTACATATATATCATATGGCCATTATGCTAATTAAAACATTATATACTTATGATTGTTTTATTTTTATAATTTTTGTTCGTTGTACATTTCTATGGTGCTAGTGAGTCTCGCCATCCTCATCACTTAATCAGCTCTTAACAGTCTCATTTCTTAATTTAATACCATCACGTTGAGGATTAATTATCAAGAAATTACTCCTGAGAAACACATTCGAAATTCAGTAGAAGCACAGAGCGCACTCAGCGAGTGTGTAAAAGGGCATGCGGGTTCCCACTTTGGGTCTGCAGGTAGCTGGAGAAGAACAGCAGAAGACAAGGCAGGACAAGGACATGAAACCCGACAGCCAGAAGCGTCACACAGGATGCTCACGACTGAGATGTCTCCTGTGAGCCGTGGGGCTCATGCTGGACTGAGAGAGACTGTCAGCATACAGTGACATCCACTGTGACTCTAAGAGAATGGCCCAGAGAACATGACCTCGGCCTAGCATGACCCATGGAAAATCATGACCGTCTGGACCAACGTAGAGTCAGCGATAACAGGAAAGTTACAGAATACAAACAACTGTTTAATTAGGGGTATTGATAGAACTCCATTAACAAAAAGGGTGTAAAGAAGGCAGTCTACATCAGGCTTGGTCTACAGAATGAACTCAGGGTTTTTAACTAAGATACATCTGAGAGAATGTCATGATGAATATGACAATTCCCTATGAATTTATGTCTCTGCAAATGAAATACTTAAAAAAATTAGACACTGCAGATATTTGCAGATATCTTTGTTTATCATGGAAGTGAGCTCTAATCTTATAACTCTGAGTTAAATACTTTGTTAATTGACAACTTCCATAATTGTAGACAATATCCCATGGCAATTCCCTCCCTCCCCCACTTTCCCCTTTGAAACCCCACTCTCCGTCATATCCCCTCCCCCCTCAGTCAGTCTCTCTTTTATCTTGATGTCATGATCTTTTCCTCCTATTATGATGGTCTGGTGTAGGTAGTGTTAGGCACTACAAGGTCATGGATATCCAGGCCATTTTGTGTCTGGAGGAGCACATTCTACTGAGTCCTACCCTTCCTTTGGCTCTTATATTCTTTCTGCTACCTCTTCTTCAATAGACCCTGAGCCTTGGAAGGTGTGATAGAGATATTGCAGTGCTGAGCACTCCTCTGTCACTTCTTCTCAGCATCATGGTGCCTTCTGAGTCATCCACATATTAATGCTACTCTCACTTTTGGTTAGGGAAGCTTCTCTTTTCAGATAGCAATGACCTTGGGATGACTCAGAAGGCACCATGATGCTGAGGAGTTAAATAATTTTTTATGATTTTTATGATTTTTAAAGATTAAGAGACTTGTTCAAATTCACTTACCCAGTGCACAGCAGAAATACAAAATCAGCTTAATGTTTTCTTAGTCTGGGTAGGTCTTTTAGCCATATAGTCTCTTAATTATTTGGACAAATATCTCCATACTGTAGTCTTCCAGCCACACATTGAAAATCTTTCTAGTCTGAATCTAAAATCTGGCTGTTGTCTTTTCCTAATTCATGGAGAAGCTTTTCTGGTGCGTCCTGGCTGGCTATCTTCTCACAGGGGATCAGTTGTCAGAATCTGCACAAATACTAAGGCCACCTTGAGGCAGGTCTCTAATAGATCAGCATTTGAAAGACTTGGTCTATACAGATTCAAGTGGTTCTGTTTCTCCCAAATAGAAAAGAGAAACTGTTTCCATACTCGAAGATAGAGAAAAGGGGCAGAAGTGAATATCTCTGATTATACTTAAAATATAATTGAGATGGGAGTTTTTCTTCATTCAGTTTTGAATGGTAGCTCTGCATACAAACTAGGGAACATAGACAACTAACAAGAAAAATCATAGGCATTCTAGTGTAACTACAGTATTACATCAACAAATAGGTATTTTATGTGTATGTAGTGGTTGCATTGTACTGAGAGAAAAGCTTTGAGGTGTAATTAAATAGTAAAGTATGATTTTATTTGGGAGAAACAAGAACTACAAGTTTCAATTCCAAACTGAATAATAAATTATTAAAATACGCAACACCACTGAAAATCTATGAGCTTGCCTTTTTGTATTATAATAAAATATGAGGCCATTAGTCATGTGAAGTTGCAAGAATATGCAAAATGTGCATTTAATTTTCTGTTTTATTCATGCTTGTGTGCTTCCTTGAAATTTTATAACTATTCCTTAATGCATATGTGGTGGTCAAATAGGTGAACTTGAAAAGCTTAGTAGTGAGGCTGGGGAAATGGTCCAGTTGGTAAGAGCATCTTTCGTATAAGAACGAGGGCCTGAAAGCCTTACTTCAATCCTTGAGAAACAATTGGGATGGCCGCACATACTTGCAACTCTTGTCCTTTTGGGGCCGGAATGGACAGTCTGAGCCTCTCTGCCTAGCCTGTCTGATCCTCTCTGCCTAGCCTGTCTGATCTGGCATCTCTGGGTTCGGTGAGAGACTCACTCTCCAGGGAACAGTGGAGAAGGGTGACAGTGGCCCAGACCTACCTGCCATCGTCTCGCGTGCTTTGCATCCTGGTCTCCAGCTCATGACAGTCAGGATGGTTGTAGGCATGAAGGAGGTGGAGCTGGGCTGCAGAGGGTGGATTGTATGGCTAAGGCAAGATCTTGTGGTTTGTTAGCGCAGGCCATTGGTGTTGAGAGCTAGCTCACTCAGACTCCTTCCTTCCCCTTAACGTGGAGACGTGACCCAGGCTTCCCGCTCATGTGTGTCGTATCTTTTCCACAGTGACAAACATCCCCTTGGCTACCGTAAGCTGAAGTAAACACTTTCCTCGCACAAGCTGCATTTAGTCAGATGTTTGTCCAAGCAACAAGAAGGTAACCGCTATAACATCCAACGTTTTCCTCTCACCTCCATATGTGTGCATACTCATCTCCACTTGCATGTACATGCACTATAGGAAAACACATCAAACATGCTACATGCAAATATTCGCTCTCTCTTTCTATCACACACATACAGAGCTAACTCTTTATTTATATTAATTTAAATTATCCCCATTGTCTTTGCTGATGCTATTCAGTTTGGGGACTCCCATATCCAACCATCACCGGCAGTATCCTAATGTTCTAATGCATTTGATATGAGACATGGGATATGAGAGAGACCAAGAGAATCATTTTGTTGTTGCTTTGTTTTTTGAGGTAGGGTCTCACTCTAGCTCAGGTTGACCTGGAATTCACTATGTAGTCTCAAGGTGGCCTTGAACTCGTGGTAATCCTCCTACCTTTGCCTCCCAAGTACTGGGATTAAAGGTGTGTACCACCACACCTGGCAAAGGGCACCATTCTTTAATATATATATATATATATATACATATATATATATATAATTATATATATATAATTAATTTATTTGACAGAGAGAGAGAGGGAGAGACAGACAGACAGACAGACAGACAGACAGAGTGGGCATGCCAGGGCCTCCAGCCACTGCAAACGAACTCCAGATGCATGTGCCCCCTTGTGCATCTGGCTAACGTGGGTCCTGGAGAATCGAACCAGGGTCCTTTGGCTTTGCAGGCAAATGCCTTAATCACTAATCCACCCCTCCAGCCCAAGGGCACCATTTTTAACTAAGAAGTTCATACCTGACCAAATTTGCCTATCCTTTTAAATTCCTTTGGCTAAAACAATATGTCAGTGGTATGTGGACCAAGATTTTAAAAAGTGTCCAGTACATTTGGTTTTGGCTATATCTGCTACTTGCCATGAGTAAGACTTCCCATGGAAGGAAAAATTTCACAGAGAATTTGGTATTTGAGTGTTGCTTGAGATCAATTCCAAATGAAATAAATCAGGAATAGGATATACCTAGGTGGTCATAATTATCTAACCTATGGATATTTTTTGGAGGTGGGGCCAAAACCCTAATGTATTTTGTTTTAAGTCCCTAAATTTATGATTGTTAAAAATTATGAGTTTGGTAATATTCCAAGTAATGTATTAGACATGTAATCTTAAACAAAATGTTTAATTCAGTTAGTCATTCTTTTCTACAAGAAAAGAAAAATGTTTGAACCCTGATTACAATACCTACATCCCATGCTTATTGTGAAAGTCAAATGAGATGGATATAATGTCATGAACACTGAGCCTTGCCTACCTTAGTGCACATGAGTAATTTAACGAGCAGCTCTACCTGGATCTGGTCCATGTCGACAATATGAAAGCACTCACAGAAATGTTTTCATGTTGCTTTCATTGTTTCCTTTTGTAATTGTGAGAATTACTGAAAGCTGTTTCATAGTTTCAGAAGCATCACAGAAAAGCAAGGCTACATAAGAAAATTATTCTTATGCTTATTACAGGAGATTTATTCCTTCCTTCCTCTCTCACTTCCTTCTTCCCTGATTTCCCACTTACTGCTAGATCATAGTTTTGTGAGCTCACGCTCCACTAATGGACCAACAGGCATTAAGACAAAGCTTCTACTCCCTTAGGACTTTAGCTAGGGATCAACACACTGTCATTGTTTTTCCATTTAAATAAGTCTTATCACAGAAACTGTCATCACAGTGGGAAGGAAAAACTCCTCTCATATCAGTGCACTGTAGAGCAATTAAAAAAGTGTAGTTCAGCCACAAAAGCTTTTCACTAGGATGTTATGACTGGCCCTCTTTCCAAAGCCAAGGCTTCTCCCCATGTCCAGACACACAGGCATCTCACCTGCGGGAAGATACTCAGTCCAATTAGAAGACACCTATCCTCACATGAATGTCCCTTTACTGTGACCTTAAAGTCCAGAATAATTTTTGAGCTTAGCTTTGCCCTGGGTCATGTCAATTCTGTAGCTGCCCTCAGCATTCTGCTCCTCCTTCCCTATCCCCTGCTCTCCTTCCTCTGTCTTCTGTGTGTCAGGTAAGGCAAGTGGTAGTGAGAAGACAATAAAAACAAGTGACAAAGATTCCATTGCCACATACTCTATAGGATGCCTTTTGCCATTATGTTTAGCAGCAAGAAGGAATCACATTTCTTTCTGTCACAGATGTGGCCCTCAGTTTCTATCAAAAACATTCCCCCTGACAGAGGTGATCCAAAGTTCTTTCTTTAAATCTTTCTGGACATTACTATACCATCCTCCACTCCTTAATTGAACTGCATCACTCTACATGCTAAGATCAAAGCCAAGTCAGAGAACACAGACCTGAAAACTGCTTCATGCACTGATCTGTGCTCTCAAAGCACCCATTGCATGTCCTCTTAAGGGCATACTCCTGGTCTGATGCATAAATTTACCTTCTCTGACAGATCCATTAGGCATATTGTCAATATTTTCACAAATATTTATGGAATTATACGCATTGGTTTTAGTTTTTCAAAATAGGTTAATGTTTTGCCTACAGTAGTACATATTCAGCATATTGTATATCTATTGGCATAGTGGGCATTTTCCAAGCATTGCTATATGATTTTATAAAAGTAAGTTTGAATTGCTATTATTTATGTTATTCAAGAGAAGTAGCACAATCAGCTAAGACTCTTTTGAGCATAAACCCAAAGGAATATGTTTGATGACATTAGCAAGGTAATGTAAATTGAAATGGACCAATACAGAATCTAGAAGTTGCACTTCCACATTTATGAATTTTGTATATGAAACTGGAAGAAAATGTAAACTAAATAAGATGATTTTTTCATTAATTTTCTAAGAAAATACAACTAGACACCTATTTAGATAGCATCTATATTATATTAGGTACTACAAGAAATCTGGAGATGATTTAATTGTATGGAAAGATGTGGTTTGTATGTAGCAGTGCATACAAGGGACTTGAGCATCCTTGAGTTGGGGTATCCATGTACTCTGAACCCAGTCATTCAGATCTGGAGAGATGACTCTGATTCATAAATCCCTTGTACCTTTAAAAAATTTATTTATTTATTTATTTATGTATTTATTTATTTATTTATTTATTTATTTATTATTTGCAAACAGAGAGAGATAGAGCAAAGAGAGACAGAGAATGAGTGTGCCAGGGCCTCAGGCTGCTTCAAAGGAACTCCCGATGCATGCACCATCATTGTACTTCTGACTTTATGTGGGCACTGGGGAATCGAACTGGCTCTGTAGGTAAGCACCTTAACCACTGAGCTATCTCTCCAGCCCCATTTCAACTTTTAAATGGATGAAGGAGTTTTGAAACTGTCCATTATGCCATTAGTTTGAAACTCTTGCTTCAGCACTGGAGAGATGGGTTACGGTTAAAAGCATTTGCTTGTGAACCCTGATGGGCTAGTTTCAATTCCATAGCAGCACATAAAGCTAAATGCACAAAGTGGCACAGGCATCCGGAATTCATTTGCAGTGGCAGAGGGACTGGAATGTCCATCGATGCTCTTTCTCTCTCCCTCTCTCTTCTTCCCAATCATGCTTGCAAATAAATAAAATATTTAAAATTAAATAAAAGCTTTGTTTACTATGAGAATGCAACAGAACATCTAAATATAAAATTGTTTCTGACTGAAGTCTCCTGTCATAACCAGAAATATAAAAGTAAGAGGGAGTGTGCATGTGCATATGTGTGTGAACATGTGCACATCTGTGTGGAGGCCAGAGATCACAGTGTCGTTCCTCATGCGATGCCCATTTTTTTTTTTTTTTTAAATTCATACAATGACTCTCACTGACTGGAACTTGGAAGCGCTTTACCACTGTACTAGTTCTCTGGGCCTGTGTTTGTTTGGTTAACATTTCTTATTTTCTGCTACAACTTCAGTGCACAACAGATGTACTACTAAGGCAAGTTTTATTTCTCTGAACAAACCTCTAATATTTCTAATAAATCAGCTTTTTCTCTCAATTTTCAAGTGAGGAATGTTGAACATCATGAAGTGCTGTTTTGTTTTGTTTTGTTTTGTTTTGTTTTGTTTTGACCCAGAGGAGGTGAATTGACTGATTTCTTTCCCTTTGAAAGAAATGCTATCAATAGGAATAATGCCTCTCCACAGTTAAATTTGCTCGAACTAAACAAGCCTCTCTGTCATCAGCCCCCTTACTTGCATGAAGAGCTGTCTTCGTGATTGCTCAGCACTACCTTTCACTTTTAAATTCATGTAAGATTAAACACCAAGCTCTTTGCCAGAGCGTTATTCCTCATTTGTCTTTGTTTTATATTTCAGAGTCTTTAAAATATGATAGGCAAAAAACATCTAGAAATATCTATTCATTCACTCATAGTCAAGATTTGTTTCAAATTGAAACTACCTTTTTTTGTTATAATAGAGGGGTATTTCCATTGATCTCACTCAGCTGGTAAGTTTCCATGACTTTTGTGTGCATGTCATTCTTAATTGTAGACACTTAATGCACTATTTATAGGAAAGTCAGGCTGAAAAATCCTGCAAAATCTCCATCCAAATTCCTTCACAGTTGCTCATAAGTTGCCTAAAATTATCAAAACATATATGATCACATCCTTTTCTAAGCTCAAAAATTAGGTTCATGCTAAGTATGTGTCCAGAGATTTTCGATACCTAAAATGCAAGTAAAACAAAATCTACACCTGTGCTAATTTTTATTTATTTATTTATTTTTTATTTTTTTTTTTTTTTTTTTTTGATTTTTCGAGGTAGGGTCTCACTCTAGCCCAGGCTGACCTGGAATTCACTATGGAGTCTCAGGGTGGCCTCAAACTCACGGCGATCCTCCTACCTCTGCCTCCAGAGTGCTGGGATTAAAGGTGTGCGCCACCACGCCCGCCCTGTGCTAATTTTTAATTGTTTTGCCCTACTCCCCCTCTTTTACTCCCTCCCTCCCGGTATCCCAGCCTCCCACCCTTCCTCCCTTAACATGTCTTTCCCTCTTTACTCCTCTCTCACTTCGTCTTCTTCTTCTTCTTCTTCTTCTTCTTCTTCTTCTTTTTTTTTTTTTTTTTTTTGAAGTAGGGTCTCACTGTAGCCCAGGCTGATCTGGAATTCACTATGTAGTCTCAGGGTGTCCTCCAACTCATGGCAATCCTCCTACTTCTGCCTCCTGAGTGCTGGGATTAAAGGCATGCACCACCACACCTGGCTTCTCTCCTCTCTTTCTCAGGTTTTTGGAGTGAGAAGTCATTTCAACTTGCCATTAAAGATTTGTGATGTGCACCTTTATTACCAGATAACGATTTTCTTTAAGTGGCAAACTTACATCTAATACATTTCAACACTTGGAAATTATTTGTTTTCTTTCATTTAACACATACGAATTCTTAGTACATTTGAAATTGATTTAAAAAATATGTGCTTGCCATAAATTCAATTCCTGGCTATGTTTGTGAAATGCTGTAACAACAGGTCAGGTCTTAGTAAAAATAGTGTCTTGACGTCCAGGCTTTGTCACTAGCCAGCCTTGTCTAAGAGAGGAAGCAGAATTGTTTTGATCTATTTTAAGGTGAGCCAGCTCATCTTCAGTGGGGCAGAAGTATACATGCATTCACTACTTCTTAGAGAAAACATGAGAAACACTAAGAGACATATCACCAAAGGACATTTTTTCCCCTATTTTGGGATATCAGGAAGTTAACTTTTTCGACATCAAAGACTGGCTTTACTATGACTCACAGTTTCAAGCAGACCCAGTGCTTGGTTTAGCAACAAAGGCTGGAGAAGCAAAGCCATGTCTTCTTTTGGAGCACTGGAGGGTTGTTCCCAAACACCCAGGGATGCCTCCTTTCACTCCCCCAAAGGTTCAGATTCTCCCACCTAGACCTTGGTATGGGACCATTGAGTTTCAATCATCAGAGAAAGGAAAAAGTACCCTGCAAAGAGATAATCCTGTTTCTTTCCTTTTTTTCCATTCTTTGTTTCTCTGTTCCTTCCTTTCCTTTTTTAAGATAAGATAGCTGTCTGTCTTTGGAAGCATGGTGATACCACTGATTGTGTAACCATGGATAAGTTGATCCTACTCAGAACAAAGATGCATAGTACAGTTCCAAGGGTTTGTAATGCCCCAGGTGACTGAGGACACACACCAGTCCATTGCCAGTTGCCAGTGTGAAGATTCATTTTTAGTACTTTTTACTGCAGTTGGCATACAATAGCATGTCCTTCTCATTTTATTTTATTGTAAGATAATAAATTGCAAGTATTATTAAACAAGTTTGACATACAGGACTGACTAATGTCCTCCATCTGTACACTCAAATAGTTATTTTATGAGATGGTTCAGCACTGAAAATATAGCAGGTGTGACTGAGACCTCAAGTTTCATTTTTAATTTAATTAATTTAAACTTAAACAAACTCTATCATTCCATTTAGCCACTGGTAACATATGATGTATGTTAAAATTTAGGAAAGAATTGCTAATTTCTAACTATAGATTTCATTAAACATAAACACAGGTGAAATATCTTAATGAAAAAAATTGCATGCAAGTTTCAATGTCTTATTAATGTAGAATATGTACTCAGATTACAAATACTTAAAAAAAAGATTATAGCAAGTTCCATTAAAATTTTATTGTACTTATGCCATTTATAATCACATATTTAAAGGTGGGTATTTTTGGCATGCTGACTTGAATTAAGCACATTAAAATTGATTTGAAACTTTTTAAATGTTTTCTAATGTTGATACTAAAATAAATTATATATGTGGTATTCTTTACATTTCTATTAAGTTGACCAAGTACAGAAGCAATATATCATTTATAGTTTTAATTGTATCAACCTTACTTTGAGCATTATATGTTGATTCTGAAGTATAATGTTGTTTACAAGTAATCAGTCATTTACTTATACTGAAAAAATGACAATCCAATATTCAAAACTTGCTAAGTGCTTAGGAAGCATTTCAGTTGGCATATGCATTCTCACATAACCACTTAAATGAAATTCATTTCTGTCTTGACACAGATTAAACTCTTCAGGTTGTATAGTATGAATCTATTTAACAATATCTTCCCTTTCACACCACAGAGAAAATAATTCATGTTTTAAATCTATCTATAATTATATTATTGAATCACCAATTCCTTTTCCACCAAAGATAGAACTCTAGTGACTAAAAGTATCAGAAACATACTAGGGCAAGGAAATATCCTCTGAGATCACATTTTTCCAAAAAATGAACAATGGGGAATCATTCAAATATTGAATAATATTAAAATATTCAAATAAAGGGATTTTCGAATTACCCATTATTCTTAAATGGTAGTTAGTGGAGGAAAAAAGAAGCAATGATTTGAAAATAATATAACAAAAAGGCATATATTCTTCCCATCTAAAAGCTACCACTTAAAGTTGAGTTTAATAACTGACTTAAATCAGATCATTACTCTCTAATTACAATGCTGTCAAATGCTTACTTTTAAGACAGTGTAACAAATAACTAAACTATGAACTTTCCTTGCAGATAATTTAGATACATTTAGAAAGTAAAAAGATCATATCAGTATGAACTGGTGCTTATTTGATCAAGAAAAAGGATATGCAGAAATACTGTGTTATGTTCTAATTTTATTTTTATTATAGGATAGATGGCAGAAAAAGGGTATAATTACATATTTGATGATAATTTACAATATATGATGATTAATATATGATGATAATTTTAAAAAGTTTATGAAATATACAAAGTAAAAGTCTGAAAAATGAAGCAGCAACATAAGCAGTTTTGCAATAATTTCCAAAAATTATGCAGGAATATGAAAGTACAAAGAAGGTGTGTGGAATCAATTTCAGACCACTAAAAGTTGGTTGGAAATCTCCAAAGAAGCATAGTACAGACTGAATCACCTAAAATTTAAGGGAGAATCTCCCTCAGCAGGCTCTTAAGCTAACAGAGAAGATGACTCAGGGACACTGCATCCTGCGAGGGGTTCAGAAAGACAGACTGAATCATCCAAAGTTTAAGGGAGAATCTCCCTCAGCAGGCTCTTGAGCTAACACAGAAGATGACTCAGGGACACTGCATCCTGTGAGGGGTTCTAAAAGCACAATGTTGTCGTGCTTGACAAACTTATACTTTCAGGAATTTCATTTACACTTTTAAAAGTTTGTCCACCTATTTCTACTATGTTGCTGTTAAATCTCTGTTTCAGGCTTCACCAAACTGCTCTTTTTATAGACCAATTAATCCATATTTTAGATCAAAGGTCATGGTGCCTCCGTTCTTACTTCTGCTGATGCAAAAGCAGCCGATAACAATGCATTACTGCACGGGCTGGATGTAGTCCACTAAACTCTATTTGCACCATGGAAATAAAGTTGTCACAACTCCAGGATGAATACCAGCAATCTCACTGAGGAGGGTCCTCAGTTGTATGGGGCCAGGGAGGAGGGAAACGATGGTACCAACACATGATGTGTCCATGCAAAGTTTCTTCTTAATAAAAAGCAAAAGATAAAGGGGAAAATTCAAATAAAGAAAAAAAGAGTAGCTTGTCAGAATAAAAATTCCTTTCCTGAAGTGGCCAACATCTGTCCAAGCAACTCAAAGTCTAAGCGATTCAGAAGCAAACAACTTGATGTGATGCTCACACAAGTGCAATAGTGGCACACAGCCATTGTGGTTAACCAACTGCTCTTGGATTGGCTAATAGATCCACGCAGTAATAAAAGCTATATCTGGAAATGGGAAACAACTCAGAATCATATCCAGATAATGATTCTGCTTTCCACTGTTAAGCCCCCCACTAACCTTATACTATAAAAGTGTCTAAATCCTTATAATTCTCTCTAAATTAATAATGGTTATCCCATTTAACTGGCGCTGATTCCACTCTCCATTGGAGAATCTGCTTCTCTTTTTCAGATGGGAGCTGGACCTGAGGAGATAAATGACCCAGTGCACTCCACCCCTGCCCCAGCTGAAACCACAAAGGAATTGGGGAGATGAGCAAGAGTGCTGCTTTCATAGTTAAGGAGATATCAGCATAAGGATGATGGAGAAAGATACTGAGGACACGCAACGCCTACAAAACCAGACATCTAGATTCTCCTAAGTGTCCACCACTGAAGTAGACCTAAAATGCTCTCAGCATGGCTCAGGGAATTTTGCAGAAGAGGGGATGAAAAGATTGTTAGAGCCACAAGTTGGGACATTTTGCACAGACATTGCCTCTCCCCCATAACTGACTGCTGCCCCCATAATGCATGGCCCACAATTCCCACGGGGTTGACCTGCATCCCCAGTGAGGGAGGCCTCTTCAGAGAAGGGGCAGGGAGGAGGGAAAGGATGGTACCAACATGTGATGTTTACATACAAAATATGTCCATATCTGATAATAAAATAAATGAAAACAAATTCCTTTCCTGTTGAAAAAAAATAAAATTTGTTTACCAAAACACACTTCACAAACAGGCATGGGAGTTGAGGTCTGTAGTCCCAGCTCTCAGGAGGCTGAGGCAGGAGGATTGACATGAATTTGAGGACAGCTTGGCTACACAGTAAGATGAAAGCCAGCCTGGGTTACATTGTGAGAAACTCTATCTATATCTATTTATCCATGTGAGTATACATGCATGTTTGTGCAGAATGGGGCTGATAATACCCATAGAGCGATTGTTTATTGTGGATTTGCCTCCTGACTCCTCTTCTTTTTCTTGCCTTAATAACTCTGCTTTTCCTGGGGAGCAGCCTCATAACTAGAACATATGCTGCTAATGGCTGTTAAAATAACACAACATGAAGCCACAGGACTCCATAGCCAGTGCTTATTTCAGGACTGTTCTGAATCTCTGTCAGCAAGATTCACCCTCTCTCTACAAGGCTTGAGAGTAATCAGCTGCATGTCTGGGCTGTATGAGGAAAGCTTATATGAGAACAGATCCAGCACAGAACCAAGGGAAAAAGGTAGGTTAAATTGTGACAGCATTATTGAAGCCTCAAGATCCATCTGTGTGCATAGCCAGGAACATTTCAATTATATGACACAATGCATCCCTTTTCTTCTTGATTTAATGTTAGTGTTCTGGGTTTTTCTTGCAAACTGTAATGACAAAAGTACATCGAGAAGTTATAATAATAACTTAATTATCCTAAGTTCTAGCCTAGAATATAAGCTGTGGAGGTGAGTGTGGCTTCCTTTCTTTATTTCAGTATATTTAGGGACCTAGATATTTTAATATGTTCCCCTAATTCCTACGTTGCATCCTGAGCATCCTGTCTGAAATAATTTCATTTTTCATCCTGAAGTAAAGGGTCTGTGAGATGGGATACATGATGTACTCCATGTGTGAATAGCTAATGGACATCTATTGTAGTATTTGCCTTCAGTTTTATTATAATGCTTTGTGTTAACATTATTGCATATAGGAACTAAATACAAGTGACTTTTATATTGATCTTCTTACATAAATACGTGTAACCATAACCATACTTCAGCCTTTCTGCTATAACGTCAGATATAATTGGTTAGTTTCTAAAGAGAGGGTTGGGTTAAAATTAATTCAGGAGAAAACCCTAGCCTAAATGAAATCTAAAATCTAATTCAAGTAATTCTTGAATTCCATTACACTTATTATGCTATTCTGTGTTACAATTTTTATATTAAACTTCCCTCCCATTACTGAGTTGCAGCTTTATTTTTTTAAAGGTAGAGTTGTGTCTCCTTAGTTTTGGTCATTACAGAAACTATCATAGTTTTTATTTATTTATTTATTTATTTATTTATTTATTTATTTATTTATTGTACTGAATGGTGCCAGTATCTGTTTAGTTGAATTATTCACATAGACTTTGTGCCATACATATATTGGAATGACTCAGAAGGGAAGCCCTACAGTTCTGAAAGAACAACATAATCACCCTTCTACTCTGCTGCCACTGTGCTAGTCTCTCCCTCTTCATGTTTCCCAGAGATGAACGGGACACAGTGGAGGTTCAAAGCCAGCACACTGACGCGGAAGAGGGACAAGAACCATGGACCGGAAGTCGGCTGGTATGCAGTGATGACCCCGCTATGCCAGAGGGAGAAAAACTTTGGAAGATGTGGTGAGAATGTTTCAAGATTGATTTTATGAGTAGCCTGAGAGCTGAGGTATTTGTGCACTAAGTCCACCGCAGGGGTGCAATTCTTCCTCAGTTTCACTCTCCCTGGACAGCCTGTGAGCACAGAAACGAAGTGGCAGCTGTCGGTCAGCCTGAGTATTCCACAGTGAGTGCCCGTCGGATGCCAGTGGATACTAACAACGGCAACTGCGCAGTGTGTGGGGAAACAGCACCCATTTTCTCAGCCTTCCTCATTCAACTACTTTTAAGGATTTTCTCGCACTTGACCAAATCTAAACTTACTTAGTTTTTCCCCTTTCTCTTCCTTTTTATTTATTTGTTTGCAGGTTGATGAATGTTTTTTAACAAAACAAAACAAAATGCGGGAGAAACAAAAAGCTAAAACCTAATAGCAATTGTGAAACTGAGATGCATGTCTCTTTGAGTTAAGACAAATACATTTAAACATATTAATGGTTTCTAATGTCTTTGCTTTTTTTCTCTGCGTCCTAGGAACCTAGAAAACCTACCAACACACAGCAAGTCTTCAAGGTTGATTAATGACCTAAGTGTCATGGTATTTTCAAAATAGTTAAAGATCTAGCTCAAAGAGAAACTTCACAATTCTGGTGATTGTTTAGCAATTCACACTTGAAATATTCACATTTTATTCAATCAATATTATATTTCAGTATCTCTCGGGCTGCTGAAATTAAATGCCTTCACTCAAACATTATTTTAACAAATAAATATACTTCCTAATTTAGTTCCGTCATTGTGTCACAACATGATTCCAATTTATCTTAAATATGATAACTCTGCAGGTATATTGAACTACAGCTCCTCTATCTTCTCTGTAATGTGTAACATAACAGATTCTTAAAGATCTGAATATTTTTGTTAACTTCTAATGACAAGATTTGAAACATTTTCCTAGCATTGTTTATAAATAATGACAGCTTTACCACGTGCAGGTCTTGAGGTAACAGTGTCCAAGATATTTCGGTAGCCCTGTGTTGTTGGAAATTCAGTCCAGAGCAGTCTAATTTGTGACAGCCTTTCTGTCTGGGCTCTGTGGCCAGGCTTGACCTGCAGCACCTCGCTTCTTTCTTTTACAACTAGAGGTGAGGGGTTGTTGTAAACAATTGATTTTTTAAATATCAATCAGCTAACATCCTAACCTCAAAAGGTAACTAAAAACAGCAATACATTTAAATATCTATTGATTCAAAAAGTATACAATTAATTTTTGAAGAAAAAAACTAATGTTTCCCTCAGAATAATTTTGAAAAAAAATACTATCACTAAGAAAATGATTTTACATGTGTGTGTGCACGTGCGATCATGTGTGCTTGGGTTAATATGTTTTGCACGTGTATTTGGAGGCCAGAGGTCATATTTGACTTCCATTCCTCATTTAAACCATGCATCATTTTTTTAAAAATTTTGATATTGGTTCCTTATTAGCCAGAACCCCACCAAGTAGGCTGGAATCACGGCCCGTGGAGCACACCCCGAGGACCTGCATGTCACTCTGTCCTCAGCACCGGGAAGGCTGGTGTCCAGCAGCTCTATGCGAGTCCTCGAGGTCAGCCTCTGCTCCTCACGCTCACGTGGCATGAGTGCACTGGGGGCACTTTCTCGCCACCCTAAACTCACTCTTTATAAAATGTTATTTTTATTTACTTATTTGAGAGAGAGTGAGAGAGAATGAATGCAGGCATGACAAGGTCTCTGGCTTCTGCAAATGAATTCAGCAGCATGCACGACTCTGCACATATGGCTTTAAGTGGGAATTGGGGAATTGATCCCGGCCAGCGAGCTTTGCAAGCAAGTACTACAATTGAGCCACTTCCACAGCCTTTGATTTCCATTCTTAAATGTAATCATGTTCACACATTTATAATTATTTCATAAGCATTTACATAAAATACTATGCAATATATTGACATATGACTTCATTTTTTTCTCTCCATATATATCAGCACTCATCCATGTGAGAAAATATAACCTCATAAATTCATAGAATGGATACATGCCTACTGATTTAAGTATTTTTACTTTCTATATAACATACAATATTATGGATTTTATATGCACATATATTGAGTAATATACTCTAATTTACTTAGAATATATAATTTACTATGTGCCAGGCACTATCCCCAAAACATTGTTAACATTTCTTAGTTAATCACATCACATCGTTGCTCTATGATCATATGCTATTATTATTATTATTATTATTTTTGGAAATAGAGGTTCAGAGTAACTAACTCAGTACCACACAGTTAATGAAAGATTCTCTTGTCTAACACAGAGAGCTTAGCTGTAAATTTTGTGTTCATATTCTATAGTAAGTTATCTTAGCATATTGATCTCTCAATATAATATGATACATTTTTACTTGTTTCTCAAAATTTTAACTAAAACTCATTTACTCTGTTAAGTTCCTTAAGTCTTACACCTAGTCTCTATTTTCTCACTAGAAAAATTTGAACAAAGTTATAATCTATTCAGCAATCCATGCTCAGAGTAACATTAGGCATCAGCAACTATGTTTTCCTTATCAACAAGTAACAAAAGCTTTTTTAAACAATTTTATTTTCTGCTTATTTACTTTTTATTGAGGTCATATGTCCTTTGACATATCTTGCTGCAATTTTAGATGAATGACATATTGAGACAAATGATTGTCTAGAGTTTGATTTTGTATACACTCAAAAGTTTGGGGGGCATATAACTATGTTTACATTTCTCAAATGCACACACTTCTAAATGATAGGCCAATCACATGTCTGAAAATCTGTAATTAGTAGTGAAATGCTGCATTGACAATATTCATATAACTAAAATTAAAGTACAATATTATCTAGCGTTTAAAATCTGGTGAGCAAGGATTATCTTTATATAGCAGCCATAATATTCATCTTTTAAAGTCTTACACATGAAATATTCCACAAGCAGATATTTTCTACTACAAAGTTGACTACTGCTCCTGTTAACTCATATTCTCACCACCTAAAGTTTAACAGAAATGTAAACTAAACAACTCATTCAATTTTATATTTGTTACTAGTCACATTAATAATAAAAGAGTTCTTATAGTCTAGGGTTAGTGGGAGCTTGACAATGGAAGACAGAATCATTATCTGGATATGGTTTCCTTTCCACTGAGCAAATCTGTAAGCCAATCCAAGAGCAGTTGGTTACCCACCATGGCTGTGAAATTGCCCCTACTCCCCATAACGCACAACCCACCATCCCCATGGGGCTGACCTCCATCCCCAACGAGGAAGGCCTCTTCAGAAAAGGGACAGAGAGGAGGAAAAGGATGGTACCAACATGTGTTGTTTATAAGAAAACATGTCCATGTCTAATTACAAAAATAATGAAAAGATTCCACATAGAACCTAAAACATCTATCTCACAGAAGTAGAGAATGAAAGGGTGGTGATCACAGTGAGATACTGGTGGGAGGAAGATGCCTGGAAAAATTGGTAAATTGATATATAAAGACAGGGAAGACAAATAAATTTCAAATGACCCATATACAAAAATATGACTCTAGGTAATGGCTACATATTGTGTTCTTGAAAAATGAAATATGAATGGGTGTTGTATGTTCTCATCACACTGGATATGAAGCATTGCACTTGTGATTTAGCTAGATTGATCACTCGTGTGTGTGTGTGTGTGTGTGTGTGTGTGTGATGTGTTATGTGTGTGTATTTTAAAACACTATGTTGTACATTATTAAAATGTGTAATGTTATCTCTCAATCTGAAGTAAATTTGTTTAAAAAGAATACACATACAATTATGAGTCACTTGCAATAAAATCAATTTATTTTAAATATCACTTAATATTTACTTAAGAATTAATGAAATGTTTCCTTGTTTTGGTATTGTCTTTGAAATTCCTTGTATATTTTGTAATCAGTACACATTACACAGATTGACCACATTTCAAGGACTCAATAGTCATATATGTCCAATCACCCCTTTATTGGACAGCAAGGTATTGGCCTTTTCAACATCACTTATTCTCTTTTATATTTAAATTATATCTTTGTGGTATTAAACATGATGTTTATAGACCAACAAGCACAGCTTATAAGAAACTGTATGTTCTTATTAATGTAGCATGCACATTTTATGTTTCCACTCTTCCCAGGAGCTTGAGACAATAAATTTGCAGGTTCATTTATTGTTTTGTATTATCTGATTGAAATCAACACATAATCTCTGACATTCTTTTACTTCCTTTTGCTTACAAACACTGTATATTGCAAATCAACGGTGCTAACATGAGCAGTCTAGCTGCCTTGTTTTAAGCCTATCAGAAATACATAATGCAAAACTCAGACTTAGTTTTCAGCCCCAAACCTTTCATGATTCATTTCCTGGTTTGCTGACAGTCACTTGGATTCCCATGGCAAAGCCACTGTGATGGTGTGATTCAGGTGTTCCCCATAAACTTAGGTGTTCTGAACGCTAGGTTCCCCAGCTGATGTCAATTGGAAATTAAAGCTTCCTGGAGGGAGTGTATTGTTGGGGGCCGGCTTATGGGTGTTATAGCCAGTTTCCCCATGCCAGTGTTTGGCACACTCTCCTGTTGCTATTATCCATCTTATGTTGGCCAATTGGTGATGTAAACCCTCTGCTCATGCATTGTTTTCCCTGCCATCATGGAGCTTCCCCTTGAGTCTGTAAGCCAAAATAATTCCTTTATTCCCAAAAGCTGATCTTGGTCAGGTGATTTCTACCAGCAATGTGAACCTGACTGCAACAGCCATCAAAGTCTACATTTTCCTAGCTTGTCAAATGAATACCAATACTAGCATAACAGAAGCACGGTTGCCACCAAAATGTATGTTGCTTAATGAATACAGAAAACAGTTAATTAAGCAACTATTAAATGTGTACTTCCTCATCATCCAAATGAGTTCAATAACCTTGAACTGGGATGGTTTCTAACACTTCTTCCAATTCAAGGATGCAATAGAGTCATTAAATTTATAAAAGCGCAGCGTGTGGATGATAGGGATCCTCGTTCCCACAACACAAAAACACACTCCAAGAGAGAGATGGAAGTTCGGTACCCCAGTGGGTGAACGAGTGTCAAGCAAGATGAGTAAATTCTAGGGACAGGAGGCGTTTTGATCAGGCAGGTTTGAGGTATGCTACTTCTTACAGACAATAGAGTCATAGTGATAGGCAATATATTTAACAAGTGGTAAATTATGGGCGTCAACCAATCAGATCACAGGCTACAACCAATGAAAAGGAAGGATATATTGATGTAAACCAACCATCAGAGTAACACTGGTGTCTTATTGGGAGCAATAGTATAGCATTAACATTGTTTTTGTTTTATTTTTAAAATGTTTTTCTTTTTTTTTTTTTTTACCATATCTGATAAATAGGAAATAGTAACATAGTCAACAAACAGGTTCCAGCTGTTGTGTTCATTGGAGGGTAATGTAAAAATAATAATGGAATTCACTAGTAATTTCTCCATTAGCTTCTATGTTTATCTAAAAAAATGTGCATCCCTATAAAACCTCATAGGCATGTGGAAATTATATAAGTACCTTGGAGATAAGTCACCCATGAATCAAATGAGGACCAAGTAAACTAATGTCATCGAGGATTTATGGAGTAAAGAACATGTTCTAGTAATCTTCCCTTTGCCTTTATTGGGCAAGAAGGACAGATGGTAAGTTCTGAGCAGAGGAGAGAACAGCGAACCTGGGGAGGAGGGTGGGTGCTGCCTTTCCCACTTGCCTTTTGTGAGGTGGCAACACCAGGAGCGAGGAGGAGAATGAACCCTAACCGCCAAGGACTCAGCCTTGAGAGTTTTAAAGTGCTTAGGCAATCTGTGATTACTGAATAATTATTGTATAAGAACGTGCTATGTGCCCCTTATATTGTTTGGCTTCTTTTGAGTCAGGCTAGCACTCTATCCAAGGATGAAGTCTGCGTGGAACTCACTCTGTAGCACAGGCTGGCCTCCAACTCACCGAGATCCTCATCCTCCTTCCGCACCCTCCTGAGTCCTGGAATTAAAGGCACACACCACCACACCAGGTAGAAGCTGATTTTTAAATAAACTTCATATATATTTTTAATTTATTTCTGTTGTTATTGCCTCAAATACAGGTAGTTGAGATTAACTCAAGAGATATAGTTACATTAGACATGAATTTTATATCTTAGATAATGTTTAGATCTTAACACCTTTCATTTGCTTATGAGAAATTTTCTATCCTTCTGCTATCTCTGGCTCCTGGCTCCTGTTTGCCACAAACTTTTCTATGTCTCACTAAAAATTATCTATGAAATTCTATAAAATGCAGACAAGATATATATATATATATATATATATATATATATATATGTATGTATATGTATAAGCACATTTCCATTTCAGAGCAGATGGTCCATTTATCTCTAGCAATATTAGACATAAAAGCATTTTGGTATGATGGAATTTTATAGATATCATTAAATATTTCTTTAAACAAAGTTATGAAAATGTTAGGGAGCATTGTTACGCAATAAATTTAAGAAAAATAAGCTACCTCTTAGGGTTAAATTATAATCCAGCTCATAAACTCTATCATGTAATTAAAGTGAATCAATAAACACATGCAAAAACACGGAGTACTTTGGTTGAGTTGTGCTTTCTGTTGAATTCAGTCTATAAATATTTTCAAAATCTTAGCCAACGATGCAAAAGTCATGTATCACAATGTAGTGATAATGAGGAGGTATGCCAGGGCTGCTTCTGGGTAGCTACTCCGCAGGCAGTCCACGTAGCCTGTTCCTCATGGTGGATGTACCAGATGACTATGAACCTAATTTATTGTATAATTTGAGAAAGCAGTCATCAGGACAGCATTTGGGGAAGAATCTGTCTTCTTGTCTTCCCTAGCTGGTAGGGGATGCTGCATTCCATGACTCCCCCTCAGCTTCCGACTCTAAAGTCCACAGTGGCTAACCCAATCATCTTCCTAATGATTCCTATCAGTCTGCTTCTGACAACGTATTTCCTGTGAATCTTCTGCCTCCCTCTTTCCCTATAAGCACCTTTTTAATGAGGATTGAGACAACCAGCTGATCTAGGAAAATCCTGCCATCGCAGAATCCTCGACTTAGATACTATCCATAAAGTCCTTTCCCTCCAGTTTGTTGAATTAGGACATGGAAAATTTTATAGGACCATTTCTCTCCATGATTAAACAAATTCAATGATTATAAAAGAAGTCTAAAATATATCAATAATTGTGATGCCATTTACATAAAAAGAATAATCTTTCCTGACCAACTGAATTTTGAAAATAAGCACTTATTTAGATAAGGAAACTTTTGTTTTATTAAAAACTACCATTTTAGTATTATTGCTGGTCTACCCTAGACAAATTAAGATTATCGTTTAATTGTTTATGTATTTAATCTAGGATGATTTGTAAAATGAGGGAACATATTTTAAATCAACTAGAGAGTGATTTAAACATTATTATGGGTTACAAATTTACAGAATCCATCTGCAAGGCCAGCATACTAAAAACCAAAAGAATTTGGATAAATATTATCATCAATGCCAAACTTTTGGCTGAAGTTTGTCTGGATACATGTTTACATTGATAAATGATCTATCGTATCACATTTCTAATCTAAAATTGAAATCAAAAATTCTTGAGTATGCATTTTTATGTATAAATAAATAACAAACTCAAGTTTTAAGCTTCAACATTTTGACCTGAGCTTCTATGTCTTGTTCATACTGCTTTTTCAACGTGAGACATGTTGGAAATCCCCTGAGAACTTGGAACTATGGGAAATACAGTTTCTGATGACTATATTGTAAAATATTCATAATTAAAAGTGAGTGATTTCTACACCAGCTTGTATGGATTTAAGCTAAAAGATTGTGTTTCTATTTATTCAAAACTATGCTAAACAATAAGGCTTAGTGATGAACAAGATAGGAAAGGAGCTCATTCAGGAAATCAATTATAAAACTGAGATACAAAGAAGCTCAACCTGGAGCTAACTCACGAAGCACAACCAGGAAACGTGGCATAGATTCGGGCAGGTGGATATCATTTGCCATTTTGGTCTCCTATCATATATGTTCAATTAATTGAAGTTTTCTTTTCTGATTTCATGTTCAATAGCTTGCTAGCCATCTCACATTTGTTTTTATATATTTTATGAATAAAGCTACCATTATAAAATTATTTTGTCATAGTCTGATGTTTCAATTTTTTCTATGTTCTATACCCCAGGGATTTCGCACCCTGAAGACAGGTTCCCCTGCACTGATTTTACCACCTTCCTGTCACTTATGGACTCAGCTATTAGCACCGTGCTCACCTGACCGGCTCTCATGTGGGGACCTCCCAAAGTGACGTAACGTGAGTTGAGGACTTGAGAGAAAGTAGTTAAAGTCAGGTAAAATGGGGAATTTACTAAACTGATAAGAAAGAGAAACCAGGGAGTGTTTTAACAGAAGGTGGATACTGAAGAATTTATGCAGTCACAGTGCAGGTGCTATGGGCATAGCTGAGTAATTCAGAATCAAATTGGTTTCTAATAGTGTGGATTTCACAGAAACATGAGAGAAAATATTGGGAACAACTATTTGTTCAGTATTTCTTGTACTCAAGTAATTCCATCAGAAGGCAGATCATTTACTTAATTACCAGTTTGACAAATTAAAAGCCAAGGAGTTTGAAAGCTAAGAGTAAAGTCACTGCCTCTGAACACATCTCATAATACAAAATGAGTAAATAAATCAGATGCCCTTAAGCAGTCATTTCTGATTAGATTGGTAAAGAAGGAAGGCATATGATCACTTCCATAGGTTGTAAACTCTAGAGTTGTAATTACCTCAATGAGAACTTCAGTAAATACTGGAAGCAAAAAAAATCTAAGTAAATTTCAAAGGGTAATTTTGTCCAGAGCAGAGAAATCTTACCTTAGATTAGCATGTAAAGATGGTCCTTTACAAGGTTTTAGAAAAAAATATGATCATAGGGCTGGACAGATTACTTAGCAGTTAAAGGCATTTGCCTGCAAAGCCAGAGGATACTGGTCCGACTCTCCAGAACCCACGTAAATGAGATGCACAAGTGGGTACATGCATCTGGAGTTCATTTACAGTGGCTGGAGGCCCTGGCATGTCCATTCTCACTCTCTCTTTCTCTCTCTCTCTCTGCTTCTTTCTCCCTTTCAAATAAATAAATAAATAAATATTTAAAAAAATTAAAAATATGATCATATGTGGTTATACAAATCACTGGAAGAGACAGTGAGTGCAAATATATTACTAATAATCATCTCACAAGCAAAAATAAGCCTCTTTTTCAAGCCACACAATTTTTTAATATCTAATAAAATGTAAAATAAATAAATAAATAAATAACTGCTAATAAGGCATTGGGCTGCAGAGAAGGCTTAGTAGTCAAGGGGCTTATCTGTGAAGCCTAGAGACCCCGGTTTGATTCCCCACTACCCACATCAGCCAGATGTTGGCAGACACGGGTCTGGAGTGTGTTTACAGTGGCTAGTGACCCTGTCACACCCATTCTCTCTCTCTCACTCTATCTGCCTCTTTCTCTCTCTGAAATAAATAAGTAAATAAAATATATAAAAAAGTGTCTTGCGAGTCTTCTAAACTTGTTTTCATAAAACGTATGCAGGAGAATATTAACATAATAATTTTTAATGTCCTGAAGATACGCCACCAATCTGAAACATGTATCTTTGGTGTGTATAGGTTTCATCCACTTCCCTAAATCAGTTTTGGAAGCTGGCTAGTATGAGAAAAAAGTAGAGTTAAGTGATGGAATTTTGTAGTTTATTAAAAATTTAACTCATGGTACTATAAACGAACAATAGTAATGTCAAAGAAACTCGGTTTTATTTATAAACAAGTTTTAGTATGTTTGAAAAGTGGTTTCCACCTTAATTTCTGAAATAGCAGAATTAAAAGCATATATTAATATGCCATGATTTAATACATACAGTTATTATCACTACAACAAAAATTATCTATGAAATCCTGGAATTTAACCAAATGAGTAATCAAGATATTTTGCTCTAAATTTTGTTTATGGGAGAAATGGTATGATTAAGCCATCTAAGTAAATCCTAAAGTTTTAAATTGTATCTTCTTAGTTGTCAGTGTTTAAGAGTTACTGAATCAATAAAAAGCCTGATTAAAGGTATACTATAGAGCTTT
Source organism: Dipus sagitta (assembly GCA_036346955.1). NCBI lineage: Eukaryota > Metazoa > Chordata > Mammalia > Rodentia > Dipodidae > Dipus > Dipus sagitta. The sequence continues at coordinate 6,526,680 of CM070787.1, forward strand.
TATTTTCTTCTATTAAATATCTGATTATTTACATTCCTACTATTGACAAATGGCATTTTTCCAAATGTAGTTTCTTGTTAAAATATATATTTTCACATTAATATGTCAACATAAACTCAGATGTCACTATTAAAGTATGTATGTTCCAACCATTTTGGTACATATTGTAGGATTTTCTCATTAGAAAAATATCCATGTCTCTTGCTACACCAAAATCATTGAACTGTTTTTAGTACATTTCCACTTAAGGTAGAAGGAAAAAAAAAACTGTTCTTTCTAATCCTATAATAGTGTACTATGCAACTGTTATTAGTGATACCATTAGACATTGCAATAGTATGAAAATTATAGAAACATAAGCAGAATCATTGTACGTTCAAGGGCAGCCTGGGACTACCCAGTGAGTTCCAGGTTATCCTGGGATAGAGTGACCCTACCAGAAAAAAATTTAAGATGAAAATTTTCCTACAGATAATCAAGAAGTATCATTTCTAGTGGATATAGTTGGCTACATAAATAGTAGAAATTAGTTTAAGCAACACTTTTACTGATATAATTTTCTTTCAAATTTTAATATCAAAACACATTTATTTTTTTAAAGAAACCTCCAGAGATTTTCACTTTCCTAATTTTTATCCAACATATATCTTGGAGCACTAGCAAGAGCAATCAAGCAAGAAAAAGGAAGAAGTAACACCCATATTGGAAAAGATGAGGTAAATCTGTCACTACTTTCACATGGCATGACAATAAATATAGAAAAACCAAAACTCCACCAAAAAAACCCTACAACAACTCTTAGAACTAATAAATGAATTAAATAAAGCTGCAACGAAATAAATCAACAAGTAGAAATTAGTAATGTTACTATAATGTGGCAATGGGAAATTATCTGAGCTCAAAACCAATAAAATAATCCCTCTTATTTTAGCTAAACAAAGTAAACAAGAATAAATTCAAGAAAAGGGACTAAAGATATGCACAAATAAAAGTTTTAAAACACCAAAGAAATAACTGAATGGCTGCATTTAATAGCTGAAATGAAACAAGGGGACAGTGGCCCATGCCTGTAAGCCCAGTATGGAGGAAAGGACATTGAGGTAGGAGCATTGCTGTGAGTTTGATGCCAGCGTGGGTTATATATATATATACATACATACATACATATACATATATATACACACACACATATATGGAAAGGAAAAAAAAAGAAGAGTAAAGAAGAAAAGCGAAGAAAATGAAATAAAAAGTAAAAAGGCATCCTATGTTTCTGGATTGGAAAATTGAATATTGTTAAAATAACCATTAAATAACTTAAAGTTATTTTAGATTTAGTTCACTTTTCATAAAATACCTATGGATTTCTTTACAAAACTAAAAAAAAACACTGTAAATGTTATATGGAATCATAAAAGCCCTTAAAATCCAAAGTCATCTTGAGCAAAAAGTACAGTGAGGAAGCTTTCATCATACCTGACTTGAAAATGTATAACAAATTGCAATAATCTAAGCAACATGTTGTGAATGAAAGTACACACAAGTTGACATGAGAAACAAAATGGAATCTGTAGAGGTTAAGAGTGAAACTTTGAACAGTATGATGGTGTGTTATGAGGCTATGATTGGTAACACCATCTTAAACCTTTTTAAAATACACTCAAATTACAGAATATAAAATATAACATTCATAGAAATCAAAGAACATGACTTTGAATAGGGTATTTTTAATTCCCCAAAATAGAAATCATCGTAAGCAACCACTTGGCTCATAGTTTTGATAAATGTGCTAAGATAACAACTTATTTAGGCAGTATGATCTTTTCAATAACTAATGCTGGGGAGATTAGATATCCACTGCAGAGGGCCAGAACTAGACTTAGGTTTTTATCATTGAGCCAAACACCCAAGAGAAACATTTAGAAGAAAGACATGTTTATTTCACAAAAGGTACACAAAATTATCTTGAATGTTCAACATAAAGAAATGATAAATGGTTGATGAGATACATAAATTTACCTTGATGTACACATTTCATAATTTCTACATGAATAAACCTATCATCCTGACTTCCAAATTAGTGACATGATAAAGTAATTAAGTCTATTTGAAATTGGCATAAAATACACATATAACACCCAGAGACAGACTAGATAATGATGGAATAAAATGCTCGTGTACATGATGAAACATTATCAGGCAGTGATCACATGACCATTAGATGAGGGAAAAATGATCTTGAACACCTGACCATGGGTAGACAGGCAGGCTGGTACACACTTGTATATCCAGCACTCAGGAGGATTGCCTATGAGTTTGTAGCCAGGGTTATATAGTGACACCTATCTCAAAATCAAAACAGAATATATCAAGATACTTCAAAATTGAACAATTGATCATAGGAAAATTGGATATCCACATGAAACGGAATAAAGTTGTACTACTACTTAATGTTTTGTATAAAACTTATTTCAAATGTACCCAACCAAATCTGAGACCCCAAACTACAAAACGGGAGACAAAGGCAAACAGTGCACACCCATGTACCCCACAATGATTTATCGAAAGTGGTGCTAGGATTGTAAGTAACAGAAGAAAAGGTAGACACATGCATTAGACTCATGAAATTTTAAATATGCATCAAATGCACTTTTTGTGGAGCTAAAGTTAACTCACAAAATGATAAAAAATTGTAAATCATACTTCAATTCAAACACCAATATTCAAAGTATAGACAACCACTAAAATTCAAAGGCCAATATTCAGAGTACAGACAACTTCTGAATTTTAATAGTAAAAATACCACCTGCTTTAAAACTGTGCAAAGATCGTACAGGTACTTCACCCAAAAGAGTTGCCATTGACCAATATGCACATGAAAATATTCACAATAACACTAATAATTATAGAAATCAAATTAAAATTAAAATAGAATATAACCTTACATCCACAAAAAAAAAGTAAATGTGAAAAGCGTTATAGAGGACATGGGGAAATGAAAACCATGCATGGTAGGTACATGGCTGTGAAATGTTGCACCCACTGAGGAAAACAGTATGGAATTCCTCAGAAATGAACAAGATAATTACCAAAGGATGCAACGATTCCATTGGTGATTCACATACATCAAACATATTAGAAACAGAATCTCAAAAAGCTGCTTGTAATCTGTTTATGTCAGCATTTAGCAGTAGCTAAAGCTGGTATGTAACTCAACTTTCCACAGACAGGTGACTGTGAGCCAGATGCACAAGGTGATGCGTGTGTCCAGAGTTTGTTTGAAGTGGCTGGAGGCCCTGGTGTACCCTTCATCCTCTCTCACACTCTCTCTCAAATAAATAAGTATATATACAATATTAAATATATGGAAGGACTTTTAAAGTGTTTACAATGTTTAAAAATATTTTGAAAATAGTTATGGCCATGCATATGTTCATCTTACACAACATTATGAATCTAGTTAATACAACTGAATAGTACACCTAAAAATGGGTAAGATATAATATTGTCTATACATTTTACTATGACAAAACTAAACCAAAATCCTATGTGATTATATGATCCACTTTATTGTGAAGCATATTAGCATACTACTTAGAAGAATTTATTTTAAAAGTAGAGCCAATAAATATAGCCATTATGTAGGTTTACATTAATGAGTGTATATAGGTTAAAAGTGATAAAATTCTAAAATAATAATGAAGAATTAATTTCCCTTTCCAGATTAAAACAATCAATACTTTCCAAAGATTTTTCTTAGGACATAACTAGAGCAAATATTATATTTTAAAATATCATATTTCACCATTTCCTTTATTTCTAGGAAGAAATATCATCTAGATTTTTCAAAGTAGACGTGGGAAAGACAGTTACTGTAGATGCAGTCACAGAACACTTTCTAGAACAACAGGAACTTTTAAAAAGAATAAAGGACGTTAGTGTTGCTAGAAGGGATGAATGGCAGTATATGGTGCCACACAGATTGTCACCACACAAGTAACTCTAAACAGAGCTGTTGTCGACATTTGCATCTCCAGGGCTGACACAACTTTCAGGTGCTGTCTTCCCTTCTCTGCCAACAGCATTAGAGCTCAGCAGGTGTGAGTGCGGGCGAGAAGGAAGTCCATTGTTGGAGGAAGGCAGGCACTGGCAGCGAGATCAGGAGGGGAGTGGTTGTCAGGACAGTGCAATGGGTAAGGTCAGGGCTTCGTGCATCTCTTCAATCTGGTAAAAGCACCCTCTAGGAGCTTTGATGGCAACATGTAATTTTCTTATCAATGCTTGGTTACTAAATGACATTTCCATTTGTTTAACTTCATACACAATTGCACCTATCTTTTATTGCAATCATATAAACTAAGATAGAACCTAAATTTCCCTTTAAAGTGTTCATAAGTTTGACATTAGTACATTCATTTACCTGGCCTTTTAAAAATTATTTATTTTCAAGGGGAGAGAGAGAGAGAGGAAAGGAAAGAGGGAGGAAGGAGAGAGAGAGAGAAAGAGAGAGAGAGAGAGAGAGAGAGAGGAGGGAGGGAGAGAATAGGCATGCCAGGGCCTCCTGCAACTGCATATGAAGTCCAGATGCATGTGCCAATTTGTGCCCCTGGCTTAACGTGGGTACTAGAATTTAAGCCAGGCTTTGCAACCAAGTACCTTTTACCGCTGAGCCATCTCTCCAGCCCTTACTCAGCTTTTAAAGTTGGCCACTACTAAAGTGCTTACTGATTTCTAAAGATGTTTCTTATATGGTAATATACAAGTCAATGCATCAGTGCCTCATGTGACAGAAATTTACTGAGTATGTTAGCAGCTGTATGAAAGGAACATGCTGTTTATCAGATAAAGATTTATATAACAATAGAGTTTATTTTGATTTTTATTAATGGATGTAGGCATAAACTTAGCAAACATTAATTGAGTACCTATTAGTACAGCCGAGTTTGAAGTTATATTTATAATAGGGAATTAAGTAGATATTTCTCCTGCTTTCTTCAGGCTTACTGTACAATGGGTAAAAGATAGAAAATAAGTAAATAAAATGTGATTACATAACTAAAATTGTTTAAATATGTCACTTTTAAATTATAGAGTGAAAATAAAGGCAGAAGTACATGCTGTATATCTGTGTTGGTGGTGGTGATGGTGTGTGTGTGTGTATGTTATCTATGTTTGTGGTGTGTGTGTGTGTGTGTGTGTGTGTTAGTATGTCTATTATCTATGTTGGTGTGTGTGTGTGATCTATGCTTGTGGTGTGTGTGTGTTATCTATGTTTGTGGCTTGTGTGCATGTTATCTATGTTTTTGGTGAGTGTGTGTTATCTATGTGTGGTGTGTGTGTGTTATCTATGTGTGTGCTGTGTGTGTGTTATCTATGTGTGGTGTGTGTGTGTGTTATCTATGTTTGTGGCTTGTGTGCATGTTATCTATGTTTTTGGTGAGTGTGTGTTATCTATGTGTGGTGTGTGTGTGTTATCTATGCTTGTGGTGTGTGTGTGTGTTATCTATGTGTGGTGTGTATGTCATCTATGTTTGTGGTGTGTGTGTGTGTTATCTATGTTTGCAGTGTGTGTGTGCTTGTTATCTATGTTTGTGGTGTGTGTGTGTGTGTTAGCTATGTGTGTGGTGTGTGTCATCTATATTTGTGGTGTGTGTGTGTTATCTATGTTTGCAGTGTGTGTGTGCTTGTTATCTATGTTTGTGTTGTGTGTGTTATCTATGTTTGTGTTGTGTGTGTGTGTGTGTGTGTGTGTGTGATCTATGTTTGTGTGTGTGTGATCTATGTCTGTGGTTTGTGTGTGTGATCTATGTTTGTGGTGTGTGTGTGTGTGTTATCTATGTTTGTGGTGTGTGTGTTGTCTGTATTAGTGAATAGTTTATTTGGGCAAGATAGTCAGATGCTCTGAGGCCATGCTGTTTAAGCTGACAAGCCAGTTGGGGAAATAAAATGGCAACACTAACCAGAAATAAACTAGAAAAAAGATCACACAGAAATAGATAGAGATGATGTTTGCAAAAGTCAATGAATAAAGGCCTCAAAAAGAAAACAAATATACGAATTTAAGAGATAATGTAGGCTTATGGACATGAAGCAATAATAGCAACAGATAGCAGAGGAAATGAAGTTTTTCCAAAATCCATCTCAGGAGAGCACAACTCACAAAGTAGTTTAAAAATGCACTGAATAGACTGAAGAGATGGCTTAGCAGTTATGGCACTTGGGACAAAGCTGAAGCCCCCAGGTTTGATACCCCAATAGCACATAAGTCACATGCACATGGTGGCCCATGCATCTGGAGTTCATTAGCAGTTGCTACAGGCCCTGGCACACCCCTAGTCTCCCTCTCCACCCAACTCTCTCTTCCTTTTTCTCTATATATCTCAAAAAATGAAATATTTAAAAATGTACTAAATACAAAATGGAAATACATTAAATGAAATTCCCATGATGTTAGTGTAAAATACAATTATGAGAAGAGAAAAAATATCCATGGCTTATGTATATATTCTTTAACTGAAGGTGGCCTACAAGAAAAAAATAAATAAATAACACTTCAATATCAAATTAAAATTAACTTTACTTTCACAATTAAAAAATACAGAGAAGTATGGCCAGCAGTACTTGAGAAAGTACATCCCTGGAAGTCTCTGCTGAAATTGGCAAGCCTGTGGAATAAATATGCAGGCTACTTGGATGGGTTTCCAATGAAAGGCTAAAATGATGAAAGGAATGGCTTACAAGACAGATTAAAGAGAAAAAATGTACAAGTTGAGCATGTCAGAAACTATGGAAGGAACATTATGTGTACATGTATGTGAAACTTGTAAATTTGAGGCAAATGACATCTTTGTGTATGAGGTTACATAGTTACATTAGAAAAAGGGAAATCTCACTTGAAATTGTGCTCATTGCTTCCAATAACAATTTGGACAAATGACCCAAACACAAGCAAAAAATTAAGGCTACCAACCAGATTTATTGGCTATTCCTAGTAACCAGTAACTGTGCTGACCTCAAAATGCACAGAAGTCCATCTGAGCATGGTAAAGTAGGTCAGGGCATCACGGCAGAACTCCTCCCAGCCCCTAGCTGTGCTTTAAATATACACAAGATTCCTGTGTGGATTTAGGACACTTCCTAATTATACCACCATGAAACGGTCCATGGACTTGGATCTATCAAACCTAGTTTGGGTTCTGATAACTTATCCAGTTTGCTATCTATATTTGCATCTGCCTGAGGAAAATGACATTTAATATACTGTGCAACTTTAGAGAAATATTGTGTTAAGTTGTATAAAGTGTCCCTTTTCATAAGATTATATCAGTCATTATGGGTAGGACCACGACAGGAAACAGTGCTTGGATTGGGCTCTTACATCTGACCAGGCACTGTAAGAAATCAACTCTCCTCAACATCACTGCTCACCCTTCAATACCATTCTGAAATCAGTACCATTCGCACACACAACCTCATGACTTGCAGCCTTCCCATTTCTCAATACCATTCCTAGAGTATTTTTTTCTTTGTTTAAGTCTTCCCATTTAAGTTATGTCATATGTCTTAGTTCTCCACTACCTCCACTTATAAGTACTCTTGATTTTTACAACATACCAGGAATTTCTCTTCCTTGTTCATTGTCAACCTCTCCACCATTTCTCCCGGCATCTTTATCTTTGTCTCTTTAAGACTCTCATAGATAATTTTTCCAATATTTTCACCATTCAATGTCAACCATAGTGTCCATAGCTATATAATAATATTTAAAATTACCAACATTACAAACGCATGGGAATTCATACTCACCAATCTATGCCTACTTTTCTTCTTTAACTCTTTTACTACCCAAACTCTTCCCCATCTATGGACCATATTTTCATTTTCTGGACAGCATACCAGAGACAGGAATAAATCTAAGTTAATTTGGGAATCAATGAAGCAAAAGTATTAGCATCATCGTAACAAATAAAATCCAGGCCAAAACACTGGGAAAATTCATAAATGGTGGGTTTTTCTCTAACAATAGTTAAACACACAGACCAGGTACAGGAACAGGAGAGGTAAAGACTGGGATTATACTAGTGTCACAGGTGGATAGAGAGGGGCGGAAGAACAAGGAAAAATAAAAGACAGAAAACTCCAGCAAGAGACGGAAATGCTGAGAAATTCAAAGTGCTGGCAGCTGTGTGATTTCATGTAACCAATAATTCTAATGGAGAATATTGACAAAAAGTTTCTAAAACATAGAGATGGAAATCATTGATGCTGGGAACTTATAAGAAGTTTAACATCCGAATGCTAAAAGAGTCACAGACTTATATAGATTCAACTTGGTTTTTAATATTTTTTATTTATATTTTTATTTGAGAGAAAGAGGGGGAGAGAGAGACAGAGAGAAAGAGAGAGAGAGAGAGAGAGAGGGAGGGAGGATGGGTACAGCAGGGCCTCCAGCCTCTGCAAACAAACTCCAGATGCATGTGCCACCTTGTACATCTGGCTTAGGTGGGTACTGGAGAACTGAGCCTGGGTCCTTTGGCTTTAACCACTAAGCCATCCCTCCAGCCTTCAAGTTTTTAAGGTAAAGCAAGTTCTGGAGCCAGTGGGGAACGGAAGGGTGACATGAATCTAGTAATAAAGTCTAAAGAGTGGAGGAGTCTGACACCGAACAAAACTTCACATGATGAGTGGAAAGCACTTAGGAACAGGTACTAAAAGATCAACACCAACCTCTTCTCATGTCTAATTTCAAGAACGGAGGGAGAGCAGCACAACATAACTATCACGAGCCACATAGCCTGGCAGGGAACAATGATGAGTTATTGAAGTCAGAATGTGTAGACTTAATTTCAGACTCTCCTGTTCTATGAATTCTAGGTCATATGAGTTTTTCAAATCTCAAGTTCTCTACTTGTTAAATTAGATTTTGAATACTTTCTCTGCACATATCGCCTACAGCAAATGTGAAATTGGTTATGAATTTTAACTACCATTTCATTATTTTAGGAAAAGTTATAGAATAAAGAATAGGGAATCCGTTTCAGCTCTTACTTTATACAGCCACACAAAGAGATTTTAATGAGAATGCTCTACACAGTACATGATATAATTTCCAGTATTTTAAGAAGTACTTTTGAAAAGAAACCATATTTTGGTTAATAATAGCCAAGTAAACTAGAAATATAATTTTATATTTGCTATGGTTTCAGAGTATTTGATGCCTTTGTTTGGTTTTTTAATTCATTTTTTTCACAGACAGGAGCTCAGAGTCTTGCACAGAATTCCAATCACTTTGCCACTGGACTAATCCCAGGTCTTAACTTTTATGAGACAGCATCTCACTGTGTATCCCAGGCTGGTTTTGAACTATAAACCCCCTGCCTCCACCCTCCTAATGTATGAGTTATAAGTATGTGTCACCATACCTGGCTATTTAACTAATATTTCTTTCTTTTTTAAGGATAACAGATTATTTTAGTTAGCTATTATTTCTTAATAGGTTCCACAGAAATAAAATTAAGTGTGTGCACTGTGGTGATCAATCTCAATTTTAAACTCTATAGGAATTAGAATCACAATGGAAACCAGTCTCTGGGCATGTCTATGAGAGTTTCTAGATTTAAGGAAATTAAGGTGGAAAAACTTACCTTAAATGTGACTGGTACCATTAAATGGCCTGGGTCCACATACTTTATAAAAGAGAAAATGGCAGTAATCTTTCTCTATTTCTTGAGGTGGGCTGCAGGTAACCAGCTACTCATACTATTGCCACCACAGCTTCCCTGCCACGCTAGGCTGAATTACCTCAAATCGTCAGCCACAATAAACCCTTGTTCTCTAAGTTGCTTTCCTCAGGTATTTTGTCACCAGTTCAAGTAGCTAACATAGGGTATATAAAGCAAATTAAATAAGAACATTGTTAACAACTGAAATCCTTTGTGTAGTGTTATGAAACTGAAAATTACAAAGAACTCATGATTCTACACATGACATTCAATAGCATGGTACAATGCATAGAAATGACAAAGTTCAAGAAAAAAAAAAAACATAATCCTGGCAAGTCATCTGAGAAAAAATATGTATGGTAAAATTTTGATAAAAACGTGTTTGAAATTACTTCTCAACACCACTTCTCTCTCTTTAGTATTCTCACTAGTTCTGCATTCTGAAAGATGTACTATTCATATTCATTCTTTATGACCAAAAGAACTCACTCATTTACTTCTATATGTAGAAAGAGCTGTATGACAGTTTTACAACTTAAAACTTAAATTATTTATTTTTTTAATTTTAAATAATTTAAATTTGAATTATTTAAAATTTACATAACCATCCCAAAAGAATAAGCATAATCTATACCTTCCTAAATAATTACTACTTAACTTACATGGTATGCACATGTTTTTGAAATAATTAAATCATTCCATATATCTTCATGTCTAGCCATTACCTCCTTGTTGCTGGGACACATCATCCCACCAGAAGCAGTTTATATCATCATGGTGGGTGGAGCACTCATGGAAGGAGTAGATAGCCAGGGATCACACCTGGTCATGTCAGGAGGGAAGAAGCAGTAACAGACCAGTAAACTCCAAGGCCCACCCCAGTGCCACGCAGCCTCTAGCTCAAAGGCTGTAGCAGCTGGGGATCAAGCATGAAGCTTCATCACAAAGACATGTGGCTATGGGGGACACTATCCTTTCAAGACTCCTTTCTGTGATACACAGTGTATCACTCCCTGGGACACATTCCTTAGTAGTTAATGAGGCAGAGTGTAGACTTGCTCTAAATTCTGAATCACAAATTCCTTAGTTTCTCTGTAATGGTGGCAGCTATCTGTATGCCCATTTTCTCATTTTCATGTCAATAGTAACAGGGCCTTAGTCCCTGGGTAGTGTTCATGGGAACAGTGCAAGAGCACTAGGCACAGGCTAGACTTATTTACTGTAATTTAGAAACCAATCATGTCTGGAAAGATGTTGGTGCTGCTATGGTTGGTGGCCTTATATAATGAAAAGGAAGGAAAGGGGCTGGAGAGAATGCTTACTGGTTAAGGTACTTCCCTGTGAAGCCTAAGGACTCAGGTTTGACTCCCCAGAACTCACATAAACCAGATGCACAAGATGACACATGTGCACAAGGTTGCACGTGTGTCCAGACTTTAAATGCAGTGGCTAGAGGCCCTGGCATGCCAATTCTCTCTCCCTCTCTCTCATGCTTCCCATTAAAAAAAATAAAAGAAAAAAGAAAAGAAATAAGATATGTCCATAAACATATTTCTTTTTGCCAAAGTAAAGATGAATAGAATGTCACAACTTTTTATCTAACTAAGAAATCTGTGACTTAGCAGTAGGATTTCTTTTAATTGAAGATTCATAACAAACACAGAAAGTACTTCATAGCCTTGTGTTTTAATATATTTTTATCACCCCTTTGGCAAAAGCATTTAAAACTACTTTCAAAGTAGGTTCCTTCTGAAACACAGATCGTAAGTGGAAAACAAAGCTTTGAAAGTCCCTTAAAATGGCTTTGACCTATTTTTTATATATAAAGACATACTGCTATTTAAATATATCCTAAAGATTAGTGATATGTATTGGTGGGTATGCTAATTTCATTTAATTAGAAGAATATGGAAACTCCACATTGGGTTTATTGCCAAGGTTGTTGTTTGTTTTTGTGATTGTTTTGTCTAATATTGTGCCAAGTCCTGACTCTACAAAAGAAATGAAGTGAGAGATTAGAATTTAATATTAAGTATTGTGATTGTTATTTGGCCTTTGCCAGTAATTGTTATTTATAATATACAAGTTAAGATTACAAAAATATGTAGTGTAGTGTCAGGGAAAATCATGTCCTAGCTCTTGGAAAGAAAAAAAAATGTGAAGAGAAGGTTATTGTGAAAGTAATGACAGACTTAATCTATAAGTGGGAAATGTCTCCACATCACAGGGAGGATTTTTCCATTTATTTCAAATAAAAATATTCTTTAATGCTCCCATTTGACTGTTCTAGATTTATTTTTTTTCTGAAATGTCAAGAGCCCATTTTATCATGGCTGACTTCATAGTCTCCAGTACAAGCAAAATCGAAATGGTCATCCTGACCGATGTACAAGGGACTTAAAGGATTACTTCATATTCTAAAAATAAACCACTTTGTCAAATATGAAGCATAAACCTTAAGAGGTGTATAGTGGCCTAACCTCATTTAAAGACAGCCTTCAATGTAAGCACAGTGCCATAAATCAAGGACTAAAACCAGCGCCTTCTGATTCATGGAATAAATAAATTGTCAAAAAAGACCAAATACTTTGATAAGATATGTCTTAGAAAAGAGAAGCAGTGAAGACTCACAGATCCTCTTTCTCCATAATCGCAGTCACATTCTAAAGCACTATAGTGTTTAAGGCACCTTCAACTATGTTCTGCATAAACGCGCCGGTCTCACCAGCGCACTGAAATCTTCCCTTGAACAAATCTTACACAGTTACTCCTATGCCACTGCCTACTTACATCAGAAAATAACAATATATTTTCTTATAGTATGTAGTCCAATAATTTCAACACATCTGAATTATAAGATATACCTCTTTTCAATGAAACTTAACTGTTTTACATACCTTTGTTTGATTATATTAAGAAAATAAAATTTAAAAGACAAGATTTTGGGCTGGAGAGATGGCTTAGCAGTTAAGCGCTTGCCTGTGAAGCCTAAGGACTCTGGCTGGAGGCTGGATTCCCCAGAACCCACGTTAGCCAGATGCACAAGGGGGCGCACGCATCTGGAGTTTGTTTGCAGTGGCTGGAGGCTCTGGTACGCCCATTCTCTCTCTCTCTATCTGCCTCTTTCTCTCTCTGTCACTCTCAAATAAATGAAAATTAAAATAAACAAAAAAAAAGAGACAAGATTTTTTTCTGCCATGTTGGGAAAAAATCGTTGCTAAAATGGTGGCTTCTCAGATTTCTAACTCTCATCCTCAAGTAGATGTTCAAGCTTGAATAGTTTACTAAAAGTATTTTGTTAATAAATTATTTATTTCAGTGTCTTTTACCCCAAAATAATGAATACATTGCAGTTAATTTTTCTGTTAGGTACACAGCTAACATTAATTATCATAGGTGATGCCTGTAATCTTTTACAATTTTCTTGCTCCATGGCTAAATGTTCCAAGTTTATAAAAACAACTTATATGAAATCATAAAGCATCACTAGTTAGCATACACTTGTGCAGGGTTTTGTTCTTTGACAGCTGACATATTTTATTGCTTAGGTTAAGCCTGGCCAATCACCTTATATATGTCCTTCATTTTCTGGATGCAGCTTAAAGAAAACCCAGGGAGGCAAAAGTCAACATAAATAGATTGTTCAAGTAGAATACACAGTCTCAGTCCCAAGTGTGATGTCTATTTTCAGTGGTTAGGAGTTTCTGATTCTCCCAGGCTCCAACTATGCATTATGTGCATGAAACGGTGAAATACATGAATTCTGCACGTGGGATGGAGAGAAATTGCTGTGGACTCAACAGTGTTAGGCAAGGCATTAAGATCAAGTGAAGATGTTAAACTCTTGACTTGTACCTTAATTCAATTCACAATTGATTTTCATTAATATTTTAAAGCTCAGGTTTTGGTCGGGAGGGGCATTATTTTTCCATCTTCATTTTATTCCTTGCAAGAAGTAAAGTGCAGATATTTTGTCCAATTTGCTATCTGGCAAGGAAAAGAGAGATGGGAGAAAAAGTGGAATGGGAGAAATGGGATTCTCTTTAATCTTAGGGTAAATTAACACAAGATAAATGTCACAGAAAACCTGACATATTGCATTGTCAGCGACCATGCAAAAGCCAGAGAAATCAGTGAGGGTAGGATGGGGCATCTGTAAATAACTCTTAAGGGCTAGATTTACATAGGCTAGAACTAACTTATTGTAAAGACCAATTAAAGACAAAAGGATTTCAAGTCATTGCCAGATATTCCTACCTAATAGACATATACATGTGCATGAACTATCACAGTCTGTTTGTCATGACATTCAGTCTCCTATGGCCACATACTGAGCTAGTTATAAACTTGCATCTCCCAGAAAATCATCACTACAGAAAAAGTGTATTATTTCTACAGAGCTGATATTTACATATATGTTAAATACATTTATTCAAGTAAACCAATTTAGAACTTCTACTTACGAAACTTAAAATACGTATGGAGGGTCAGCTTTGAAACTGTCCTAGAAATTTCATAGTGCTTGTTTCATCACAGTTATGCCCCAGTTCTAGGTGTACTTTAGGAGACTTCCATGAAAGAAATGGTTCCCCCTCCATGAGTATGGCTGTGTGTGGCAGAGTGATGTTTCCAAGTTAAAATCTGATGGTGCAACCAGTCTTCCTGTGCAACTCCTCCATTCCTATCTCTCTCGGGGAGGCACTGAAAATGAACATCAGTTTTATTATAAAAAGTACACTCATTTGGATTTTCAGTTTAGCATTAACTACTTAGGTTTTAATTTTTTTTTTCTCTTTGGTTTTAAAATATCTTCATTGATTATTCTGACACCTGCTGGTGAGGACACAGTTGATTTCAGACTTGCCTTCAACAACACTGGAACCAAAGAGTTTTTATAGGTATGTTGACTAACAATTAGTGGTAATTCATTCAGTTTATGAGGTCATATACTTAATTTTTAGCATTCTTAAAAAACTAGGAGGAACTTTAATAATTGTTCCACATCACACTGACAGACATTTAACTATACACAAATGTATGTTAGCTTAGATTCTCCAAAAGTTATTGCAATCAGCACATGTGCTAGGAGAAAACCCCAAATAAGAACAAATATAATGGAAAACTTCCTTTAGTCATAGACAAGAATTGAAAATTAAGAATACTATGGTATTAGTTTTATATACAGTTATGAAAGTGTGAAAATATTTAGCAAATAAAAAGGGTAAATTATTTAACAACTACAGAAAATACTAATTACATATTTGCAAAATTTACCTTTTTTTACTCAATACCTATGATTACTATGATTTATTTCTGGTTTAAACTAAGGGCTGAAATCTACACAGGTTTTCCTTTTGGCAAGGATACAATAAAACTACTACATCATAAATCATACTCAAAGCTATCGTACCTTCAAGTGTGTGCAGTAAACATATCAAAATTATGTTCTTGGGCTTTGGAAAACTCTCCAGTGGTTTTGACTTAAAACTGGTACACAAATGATAAATAATCTATACAGCCCATGTCATTATTGGAAACTTTTCCAAAGGTTAGATATCTTAAGAGTACATAATTAAGAAAAACCATGCTAAATAACAAGAAAATGAAATCTAAAATACTTTGGGCACTAAAACATTAAGTGCTTTGTACCGATACTGAGTATGCAAGCTATTTTATTGTAGTCATGTGTATTTCAATCATTTAAATTGCTGTAATTTTATGAAAGGGAAAACTCATAGCTACCAGAGAAAAAGGTAAATTTTAATAAGAGATACTAGATCCTGAATTCATGTCTTATACAGACAGTAACTGTAATACATTTGATAAAAATACAGCTGAGCTTTAATTCAAGGAAGTATTCAGAAGTTCAATACATTTTCTTATTTGTAAGATCTCTGCAACTTCAAAATCAAGGAAAGAAAATAAAGCATTTCATTTCATATAACTATTTTTTGTGGCAAATTATCTTTTTTTCTAAATCCATGTAAATTCTAAAACAAAATGCACCCCAGTTCTGAGGGGACACTTACGAAATAATGAAAGCAACTATATAAGAACCAATGGGAACAGCGGTGCTGTGCATGGAATTGCATGCTATAGTCCAAATATAGTGTCTCAGCCTGTCACAGCTGCAAGCTGTATGTCTCTTAATCACTGTCTCCAATCCAACACATGAAATTAATTTTAAAGGTTGCACCTTTTATCTGAAGTTAGCAATTATTTCTTAAGTATAAAGTTAATGGAAATGCAAAATAGATGATGAAGACAGAAAACTGCAATGGTAAAACCACTCACAGAAACCTGTTATTCCAACATAAATATTGGTACGTTAATCACAGAGGCAGAGTGCTATCTGAAGTGAGATTCTGCACATATTAATATATTCCAGATAGATAGAATTAACTAAAAATATCACTATTCATTAAAAGATGGAATGGCAAATGCCAATGATTCATAAGCTTTAGGGCATGTCTACACATTCTTAGACAGTGCTATTTGTCAAAAGACTTTAGACACAAAATACAGGCACAGGACAGATTGCATAAGAAGGCACATGCTTGCTACAACTGTGTGCATGTTATTGAATTTTGTAGAGCAACCCATAATGATGAATAATTTAGGAGTTAATAAAATATTCAATCTGACTGATCCATTGGTTTAATTTTAAAGTAAAGATGACTAATAAAAGGAGTAACATGTCCTCATCAAATCCAAGTCATTAATGCACATGAATTGTAACTCACAGAGGGAAGACACCAATTTCTATAAGACATTAAATGTATTAGATATATGACGAGGGAGATTCTGTGTTGACACTGGCTTCAGTAAGTTTTCCCCAAGTTTAATTCTTTGTAGCTGACATTCAAGTTCTATTCTGCCTTGGGCAGAGCTAAGTTCAAAAATTAAGAGAGGTGCAAGATAAAACAGAAAGAGCTCATTCAAAATGGTCCGTTTCTTTCCTTAAAGTTCTCTCCTCTACCTACACAGGCTTGCTTTAAAACGAAGAAATGAGCTGAAAGAATATGGGAGGAAGAGTCGCTAAGCATTGTTTAAGAGGATGCGAAGAGACTGATCTCAGACCAGGGAGAACTCTCCTAGTGCCCTGAGCTCCTGCAAGTACATGAGGCCAGGAAAGAGTTGTCCACATGCTACCCCGTCACCCTTGAGACAGGGCAGATGGTGGAGGCGGTGCCAGGGTGTGTGTGTGTGTGTGTGTGTGTGTGTGTGTGTGTGTTTGCTGTGGGAACAGAGGCTGCTAAAGAGTCAAGGAGAGTGCCTGCAGATCTTAGCTTTCTGTTCCTGCTAAGGCATTAGAGTGCAGGAGGAATCCAAGCAAGAAATAAAAGGGGGAAAAAAAAAAAAAACCTGGTTTGCAATCATTACCTGGGGTGTAACAGCCCCAGAATCACTTCCGTTCCCTAATCTCCAGTGGAGTGGCTGTAGCTACAGGATAACTATGAGGGTACTCTGGCGTTCACAGGCGAGACAAGCGGCCACCCCCATGCGTACCCGGCGGGGAAAACAGCCACACTGTGGGGCAGAGGGGAGACAGCGGCGAGGTGCCGCCTCTGCTCCCTACTGGCAGGGCGGAGAGGGCGTCTGGCCCAAACGCCTAGCTTCCAGGACAAAGTCGCCCAAGAGCCCATCTGCCAAACCAAAGGTGGGTGGAGAGACCGGTATTGTAGAATGTCCAGGCGGAGTCGATTCTTAAGTGGATTCGAGTCAACGCATTTTTATTCTAACTCCCGGGTTCAGACGCACAGCGTGTAAAGCCAGGCAGCGCTCTCGCCCCCTACGTGGAGCTGCCAGCGAGGATTCTATTAGCAGAAGACCGCTCAGAGGAGGCCGCCGGCATCCCAGAAAGGGCCGGCTCCCCAGCGCCTCCTTTGAACCTCGCTTTCACCACCCCTTCCAATTTATCCCAGGCTACAGGCCAGAGGGGATCCGGACCCGGGTTTCTAATGACAAGCCTCCTCCCTCAGATCCGGCAGTGCCCAGAACAACTCAGCAGGAGGAGATGAAGTCCTGCATTTCTTTAAGAGTGGTGTTTTGATATGTTTGTGTGTGTATATATATATATATCTTGTTTTCATGCAAGTCGTGAAATGCAGTCAGACCAGCTCTTAACAACTTTTACACTACTGGGCGGGAGGCGGGGTGGGCCAAGATTGGCTTGCATGTAAAAATTGTCTGTAACTGAGAGTTATGCTTTTATCCAAAGAGATGGCACCGCAAAGCTGGGGCCTCTGGGGTTAGAAGAGGCAGGTTGTTTTGACTGGTTCAAGGCTCTGGGAAAAGGACCCCGAGAGAAATCGGGTGTCCCAGGGACCCTTCTCTCCCATCTGACCGCTGACCAAAACTCCCAAGGTCTAGTCCAGCTTCTCAGTCCCCTCGGCTTCTCCCCGCGCCAGAGCCCATCACCAGGGCGCACTGCCCAGCGATGATCCGGATTTTTCCCGCATCTAGTGGACGCCTGGGGCGCACTCATCTCTCCCTCCGGGCGCCCCCGCCACAGCATCCTCAGTATTTGCTATCCAAGGGTCATGTAGCCACCCGTGGCCCAGAGAGCTCGACAGTAGCTGGTTTCGGGGTCCTCCCCTCCCAACCCCACACTTCTCCCATCTCTCCAGGCTCAGCCCGAGTACTCCATTCGGACTTTTGCTAGCACTTTCTATCGACATCTAGGGAGCGTCACTTCCCCCGCGCCGCCCGCCTGCGGCACCCACTGAAGACCCGCACCTGAGGCCCCTTGCGCAGCATTTCCCCGGGGAGTCCCAGCCCCTCCCGCGTCGGGTGACCCGGGTCCCTTCACCTCACCTTTGCCGAACTGGGGTACGCAGAGGCTGACCCCAACCAAGAACCAGGCGGCGAGCCAGCGCTTCATGGTGATTCTGGGTCTGGGACCGCGACCCCGGCTGGTCAGGGGTCGTCACGGAGGGCACCGTCGCCGAGGTGGCAGCGCAGGGCAGCAGGAGACGCCGCCGCTGTCACCGGCTTCCCAGAGACGTCTTCTTCCCGCAGCGCTTTCTGAAATTCTTGGAGAGGGCGCTGGAGCGCGGTGGCCCCGAGCGAGGGCGCCTCCCCTTTCGCCTGCGCCCTGGGCGCACGCCGGCGGGAGAGCTCCGGAGAGCGGGCGGCGGCGGCGGCGGGCTCAGCCCCGGGCTGCGGGGGCGTCCCCAGCCGAGGCAGGCGCGCCAGGTGGGGCGCGGGCGAATGCAGCGGACGGGCCGGTGCGGGGCGCGAGGCTCGCGATGCTGTCGCCGCCGCCGCTGCGGAGCTCCGACTTGAGAACAATGAGGCGGGAGCTGGAGCGGGCGGGCGGGCGGCCCGGAGCGCACTGTGTACAAACAGAGGCGGCGTGCGTGCGCGGCCGAGCCGAGCGGGAGGGCTCCGGCCCCAGCCCCCGCGCCCGCCCCACCCTCCGCCCTCCCGCCGATTCCCCTCCAAGCTCCCCCCCCCTCTCTCCCTCCCTCTCTTCTCTTTCTCCCTCCCTCTCTCTCCTCTCTTCCAATATCTCCTCTCCTTCTCTCTTTCCCTCTCTCCTCCTCTCTCCTCTCCTCTCCCCCCGTCTCCCGCCCTCCCCACCCCGCCGCGGCGGTGGCTCCTTCTACTGGAGGAGAGGGAGACAGCTTCAGCCCCACCCTAGCACCTGCCACCATCTAAGTTCTCCCACCTCCTCAGCCTTCACCCAGGCTGGGGACTCCGGGCTTAGGACAGCACCCTTGGGGTCTGCGAGTCTCCCTTCCTGGACTGACTCTGTCATTAACCACGCACAGGATTCCCCTAACCCTTTTCTCCGCACAGCCCGGAGAAGTTCGGAGATCTTAGAAAGTAGCGCTTGGGGCACGAAGCTGCTTGGGGGGTGGTGTGGGGCGGGGGGGACCCTGCTAAGTGAATTGCTAGTTCTTTTTTTTTTTTTTTTTTTTTTCCAGGCAATGCCACTTAGTCAGTCGTCCGACCCTCGTCAGTCAAAGCAAGCTGTTGTGCTGTATTTTTTCTGCACTGGGGTTGGTTCTTGGGGATGCGGAGAGAAGGCTGTGGGTTCATTGGTTCACAGGACCGAAAGGGGGGCAGGCAGAAGCAAGGGCAAGTCGTGCATCTCATTAAGCAGGGCGTCTGTTTTGGATTTAAAAAATAAGACGACCATGGATGCCACAAAGAAAATCAGAAAGCTAGAGCAGATCCTTAAAGTATTATTCAGGTGGGTCGTGTTTCCCTGCTTGGCTGCACAGCAAAACTGAAATAAATGGGCTGGACTTCGCAGTGAAAGTGATTGAACCAAAAACACAGTCCTGCCTTCCAATTGCGCTTTCTCCTCGGATTTCCGCGAGAATGATTGCTTGCTTACTGTACACAGATTCAATTCCTGCGGCTACAGGTACCAAAATGAAACCCAGCTAGCTCGCGCTCTCCATCTCTGGCTCTCTCCCTCTCTCTCCTCTCTCTCTCTCTCTCTCTCTCTCTCTCTCTCTCTCTCTCTCAAAATTACAAGAAACATTCCACACGGTAAGAGGGTGAAGAGAATTTTACTAAGAGAAGACTAACAGAGGGTGATTGACCCCGAGACTGCATCTTTATTTTCCTCCCTAAGTCCTGTAAATTTCAACTTCCGCCTTTCCTCTGTTACTTGAAGTGACATCTAGTATGCAAAGCAGAGAGAGGTAAGGTCGAGTTAGGGTGCATCGTGGGAAACATAGAACAGTTTTTCGGAAGAAGGCTTAGTCATATTTCAAGGGAGAAAAGTGACAGCCCCTTTCATAAGAAGTTGTCTTGGTCAGGGAAAGAAGAGTCACTTCATTTACCCTCTATAGTCTTAGGACACTCTGCCATGATCCAGAGTTGTTGAAAAGTCGTTTCCAGTAATCTCATTTTGTCTCCTGGCATATCATCATTACCGAAGGCCCAAGGTGTGCTTGCGGCCCTGTTCTGGCACCAAATCCTGCTTTAATATGTGAGAGCAAGAGTTGGTTTCTAGATTTTATTTTATAGAGGACAGTACTAACTCCTGAAGATACAAAATTAGAAACCCGTCTCTGTATGATGACCTAGCTAAGGAGAAAGAATGGACTAGGTTTATGTACTAGGTCTGGAGAGATGGCTTGTGGGTAAGGTGCTTGTAGCCCAACCAGAAGGAGCAGCCCTGTGAGTGCTGGCTGTCTTTGTGTACACCTGCAGTCAGTCAAAGTGCGGGGAGGGCTGTGTACACCTACAGGCAGTCACAGTGCAGGGAGGGCTGTGTACACCTGCAGTCGGTCATAGTGCGGGGAGGGCTGTGTACACCTACAGTCAGTCACAGTGCGGGGAGGGCTGTGTACACCTGCAGTCAGTCACAGTGTTAGGTGGTCTGTGTACACCTGCAGTCAGTCACAGTGCAGTGTGGGTTGTGTACACCTGCAGTCAGTCATAGTGCGGGGAGGGCTGTGTACACCTGTAGTTGGTCACAGTGTGAGGTGGGCTGTGTACACCTGCAGTCGGTCACAGTCCTGTGGACATGTTACAGGAGTTGAGCTCCAGGAGTGAGAATACTGGCTCAAAAATTAAGATGGAAAGTGCCAAAGGAAGAAAATTGACAATAACCTCTGGCCTCATGTACTTACAAGTTCTCACGCATATGCATGCCATTTTTTCCCTTTTTCTTGTTTACAATGTTCATATATGACCTTTTTCAATGTTTTATTTATTTGCTGTTTATTTATGAGCAGAAAAGTAGAAAGAATGCAAATGGCAAAGGCTAAATCTTTCCACTGCAAATAAACACCAAATAAATGCCCAGTTCTTGTCTCTGGCCTTGTGTGGGCACTGCGGAATAGCTTCTGGGTCAGCAGGCTTTGTAAGCAAGTGCCTTTAATCTCCTAGCCATCTCTGTATCCCAGTACATAATCTTAATAATAATGTTAGGAAAGTAATTTGACAATCATATATATTACTAAACAGCAATATTCCTTTCAAGTTAGAGTTGTAAAGTCTCCATTGGGTACAGAAGCACATAAAAACGACGTCCTACAGCCAAGTCGCTGGATTCACAGTATAAATGTCGTTTCTGTCTTTATAACGTGCACCTATTGTACAGCCATCGCTAGCTTAATGCCTTCACTTGCTTAAGTCATTCGCAATCAAAAATGGTATGTGATGCTTACCCATTCCTGCACATTCATATGTATCTCCTCCTTTACTACTTTTATTGGAAATGACCATTTATAACAGACCACTTATTTGTGAAGATCCTGGGTATTTCCCTAATTTATATTTCCATGGTTCATTTATTTTTGACAAGTTATGATAGAGAGAGAGAGAGAGAGAGAGAGAGAGAGAGAAGTGGGATATAGTAACTGTTAAAAGACTACACAACATTTGATTATAAGAGTAATAAACGGTACGAGGACCAAACACTGTTACACTTTTTCACCACATAAAGTGCTAAGAGACCTTTAGTAATCATAGCATCCAGCCTGTGCTTTTATAGACTTTCCAAACTGTGTGCCTTAAGTGCTGCAAAATGAATTTGTACGTCACCTGAAGATAGCACTTCTCAAAATGTTTTCTACAAGCCTCCTCCCCCAAAGTGTTAATAAATTTCTATTAAAAAAGCAATATTTCATGGTCAAATAATTTCAGGAAATATCCTGAATTAAAACAGCTTCTTGGAGATCTTGATGATTGCTTGCAGATTAAACTCTGAAGATCCTGTGGTTAAAAAGGAAAACAATTCTAGAAGTGTTTGAACATAGCATTTTGCCAACTTTCCCCCTTGCTTTTTGTTATTTTATTTTATTTTTTATGACAAGCATCATGTTAGAGTATCTGTGAATGCATTGTAGGATTACTTCCACAAGGGCATGAGCTTGGAATCATTGTTTTGACGTAATACAGAATGGAGTAGAAGGAAAAAAAAAAAAGAGCACAGGAGGTGGCTTAGTGGATTTGACCATCAATGGAACCTTCCTCCCCTCCCCACTGCCTACAAATTCCTACATTGTAACCTAATTCCCCAGTGATGGTATCTGAAGAGGGTGCTTTTAGGCGCCATTAGGTCATGAAAGTGGAGCCCTTAGAAATGACATGAGTGACCTTATCTGATATTGCTGCAGAGCTGTGGTCTCTGTCTCCTCTGAGGCTTGGATGAGGGGAGAGGCCCTGTGTGAATGAGCAAGCGCACTGTCATGACTGCATCTGCCAGAACTCTGACTTTTAGCTTCTTGTGAAAAGAAAATTTTGTTCAATCCACCTATCCTGTAGCAATTTGTTGTATTAGCCCGACTTGATTTTAACAGTTTCAGTAAATATTCTTATTGTTAGGAGTTTGCATTCCAGAGCTAAGCTGGATTCAAGTGTACTTTGGATTCTGGAAATAACTAAAATGGGATCTGTCTCTACCTCAATTATAACACTACTACCTCAAATAAAGTAAGTCAATTGCCAAGCCTGAATATGCTCTTCTGCAAAATGGAGTTGGTTAAGAGCTCAAAACTCACAGTGATAAGTTGTGTGAACCAGCAAAGGGCCTAACTCATAAATGGGCACACCATGATGATGAGGGAAGATAGTAATAATAAATAGGAAGGCTATGGTGTATACCAAATTCCAAAATAATTTTACATATTAGCTGATTTTTCCCATTGCTTATTTTTCACTCCATTAAATTATCTGGAAGTTTGGGAAATCCTCAATTTACCAGTAACATAAAAAGTAAACAAATGCATTATTTTTATTATCTCTGTCCTTCTTGAGTACTTATGTAAATTAATCCTATAGTAAACCTTAGGATATTTGATCAAACTATCATTAGTGCAATTTCCTTTTCAGTGCTGTTGACCAAACCCAGGCCCTGTTAGGCAAGTGAGCATGACACATCTCAGCTACACCCGTAGCCCTATGTGTGTCTTATTAGTTTAGCCAAGAACCAGTGAATTGCTAACCTCATGAAACTGTGAGCTTATTTACTCTGATATAATTTTATATGGTCACATTTGTAGAAAGCATGGAAACTATTATGATAGGGCACTCATATAATTCCCATGTCAGTGAGAAGGAATAAGTCAGGAAGTGAAATAAATGGAGTGTGCTCTTACCCTTGTCAGTGCTGGAGCAAAACTCAAATCTACACAGTCCGAACGCAGGGCCCACTGTATGCCTTCCTCAGGATGGGGCGTTCGCCCTGTGCCAAGCCCTGGCGCCTTTTTACATATACTGCTGTCATAACTCATGCCCAAATACATGAAGGAAATGGTATTATTTCCATTTATCAACTGAAGGAAAGTTCTAAGCATCTCAGTGTCTCCCATTTGGCCAAAGTAGTAGTGGGACATGGCCACAGGTCAGAATGTAAAGCATGGTCTTCCTCTGCAAGTTGTTTTCAGTACATTGCAATGCTTGTTTAGACAGTGTCCATCCAGTCTTGTTTCAATTTAAGTCATTGTCATTGTCATTGTCATTGTTAGTACAGTTTTCCCTAAACACCTTGATTTTTAGAATACACACTGCATGAATTTGAAATTCCAAGCATATGTTTGAGAGGTTGACAATAATTTGATAATTGTAAGATTTTCTTCAGTGTTCCCACAAGCAACAGGGCAACTCAGTATGTCCACTGTCTTCTCACACTGTTGACCCCATCTGAAAAACCCCTTTACAAGCCCTACTGGCTGAATTTCTCTCCATAAGCCCCCCTCAAATTACTCCCATACTCCAGGCTGTTGTTGCTCTGAAGAGTTATTGCTTTTTCACTTTCCTCTGGTTATTTCTTTTATGTTAATTTCTTTCTTAAGGCTTGCTAATGGTTCCTGCCCTTTCGATAACTTCATGCCATAGACATAGCTGAATATTGAATACAACTTTTTTCAGTATCTCTACTGTCAAGAGTGGGGAAAAAAAAATCTTTTAATAGTATGTGTTTTAGATCCACTGCTTGAGTCCTTGATGGATGCCATTTCCAAACACTGTGCAAGCTCACTGAACAAGAGTGCACCTTTGCCTCTTAACTCTAGTCCTGCTAAGAGAAAATTCTCGTCTTCAAATCCTTTACTTCAAGTTTCTCAGGCAACATGTTTTACTTACTTATTTTTTTTTTCTTCTTCCTGACATCTTTGGAAACTTCAAAAGTATAGGTAAAGTACAGGAAAGTAAACACAGTTCTTCTTATGATTTTCAAGGCTTCCTTCTTACCCAGAGGTAACCACTGTAGATAATAGCTACCACCTAGATACATATTCACATATGCATATCTATGTAATTTGAATACATATCTACATGTATGACTTCATAGTATTTACTAAATGATGTGAACATAATACATCTTATTCATTTCATAAAAGTTATTTCTTTCTAAAAGTATACCAAGGACTTGTTACTATTTGTGTAATCTAAACCCTTTGGCAGATATTGAACTTAATTCCAGTGCTTTGGCATTGAAAGAAATATCACAAGGAAAACACATTATGTACATGTATAAAATGCAAACTCAATAGGATTTGAAGTCACATTGTTGGTTGAGGATATGCAAATTTACAATTTTTTTTTTTTTTTTGGCTTTTCGAGGTAGGGTCTCACTCTGGTCCAGGCTGACCTGGAATTCACTATGTAGTCTCAGGGTGGCCTTGAACTCATGGCAATCCTCCTACCTCTGCCTCCCGAGTGCTGGGATTAAAGGCATGTGCCACCATGCCTGGCTCAAATTTATAATTTTGGTAGATGTCATGCAATCGTCATTAATAACAGATGTGAAAACTCATTCTTCAGTCTCTACTTCTTCAGAGAGTGTCTCAAAACTTAGTCAATACAATCTCTTAGCAGTATTTGATCTTTGTAAGTTTTAGACTGCTATGCCATGGTTATAATAAATACATACATACATACATACATACATACATACATACATACATACATAAATAAATATGTGTGTGTGTATTGCTGTGGCTGTGTTTGAGCATCTTTTTCACATATTTAAATTTTTATTGACAACTTTCATAATTGTAAAGAACATCCCATGGTAATTCCCTCTCTCCCCCAACTTTCACCTCTCCTTTTCAATCAGTATCTCTTTTATTTTGATGTCATGATCTTTTCCTCCTGTTATAATGGTCTTGTCTAGGTAATGTCAGGCACTGTGAGGTCTTGTGGGCTGGCATTTTTTGTCCTTTCTGGTTTTGTATTGAATACTACACTTTTTATTGATTTATATGACCTCTTCATATTTAAAAGAATTTACTACACTGTATGTTATATTTACAGCTGGTGTTTGTTCTTCAATTTAGTTTTCAATCTTTTTTTTCTATTTTACTATTTTAAAGTATATTATACCTGGGTGATATCATTTATCCATCCTTGCTTTAATGATTTCTCAATTTTGTATTTTGCTCACATATGCTTTCACTCTTTTGAATTTATAATAGTTAATAATTTCTTATAGGAATTTTATGAACATGTTTTCATGTGTGTTTTTAATTCTTATCCAATTCAAAATTTTATGTGAAATAGTGCTGTAGCCCTTACTTATTTTCTCCAAAGCTACTCTTTATTTTCAAAAGCTACTTATTAAATTATTTATCATGTGTAATTGATATTACATGCCAGCTCAGTACTTAGTCACTGTGTATTTATGTCTCCTGCTGTTTTTTTAAATTTTTCTTTCCTAGACAGTCCTACTGGATTAACTCTCTGTATGCCAGGACTTTGTTTTACAATGTTTTTAATAACTGCTAAAATAAAATGTCTTTGTTCACTACCTTAAAAGTATTCCCTGATGAATGCACAATTGTTTTTCTTATATAAACTTCAGAATTAATTTATGTACTTTAAAAAGGAAAGGCAATATCTAGCTTTATTTCCAAGGTTTCCACTACATTCTTGCTTCTTTTCTGACAGGCTGAGCAGGGTGCAATGCATAAAGCACGTGATATGCAAGTGCGGCATCCTGAGTTCAGATCACTACAACCCACACCATCCTGAGGCCATCTCCAGCCCCTGTTGCCGAGCCCACCTGCGGCAAGATGGGAAGCAGAGAGAGGAGCACGTTCTGGAAGTTCACAGCCAGCCTCCCATTCCCAGAGGGGAGCAGCAAGAGACCCTGCCTCAAACAAAGTGCAGGACAAAACGGACATGGGGCTGTCTTCTGACCTCCGCGCGCACCGTGGCATGCATGTGCCCACACGCTCACACACATATGCACACACATAAGATATTCTACATCATTATATATATGTCATGATTATGTACATGTGCAATGGACATCACTGATTTTATTCAATGAGCCATTTACACAAAGTGACTCATTAAGTCAGTCCACCCTTCTTAATAGATGTCACATGTCAACTCAGTCCCTTAGTCACACACACACACACACACACACACATATACATATGTGTGTGTGCATATATATAGAGATAGATAGATAGATAGATACATGTAAATCAAAATAAATCTTCCCAATTTTTAATTGGTTATAATATGTTTATAAGAATTCACTTTCTTTGTATGTATTTGTATATGTGGGCATAATGTTATTAAACACCTTTATCAAAATTGTTTACTGAGTATATTAGCTTTTGAGTTGATTCTTTAGGAAATGCAAGCCATGTAATTCAGTCATATAAGGATAAATAGTTTTCATTAAAAAAATAAAAGGCCAGTCTGTTGAGCATACCTCAAAAAAAAAAAAAAAAAAAGCAGAAAAACTAGTTATCCTGGCCATGGTAGCCCACGCCTTTAATCTCAGTACTCAAGACGAAGAGGTAGGAGGATAACCATAAATTCCCAGCCAGCCTGAGACATAGTGAATTCCAGGTCAGCCTGGGCTAGTGTGAGACCCTCCTGAAAAAAAACAACAACAACAATAATAACTAGTAGTTTTTCCTTTTATCTTCAAATTTTCATTCTTACTAATGGTTACTATTGAGTTCTTATAACTATTAACACAATGTCTAAGCACACAGACACAATGTAATGTGATTTCTCTGGGACAGTCTGGGCCCCAGGAAATGGCCTCTAGTCTCTTGGGCCAAGTGCAAGCATTATAAGCCTTTTTAAAAAAACTTTTTAAAAGATTTCATTTTTATTTATTTATGAGAGAGAGAGGAAGAGAGAGAGAATGGGCATGCCAGGGCCACTAGCAACTGCAAACAAACTCCAGATGCATGTGTCCCCATGTGAATCTGGCTTACGTGGGACGTGGAAAAATGAGCCTGCGTCCATAGGCTTTGCAGACATGTGCCTTAACCAATAAGCAACCTATCCAGCCCATAAGACATTTTTCTGTATAACACCATTGGTTCAAACACCATTCTTTAATAGGAGTGGGCATACACATCAATTTATATCTAATAACTATGATTATCCCCTATATTCAAACTTTTCTCACTTTTGTTTGGAGAATCTGTTCTATCTTGCAGATGGAGGAAAATACTGGGAAGAACAAGTATACATCGATACATCAAGAACAGAGAACCTGGGGCTAAAGAGGTGGCTTAGTAGTTAAGATGCTTGCCTATGAAGCCTAAGGAGCAAGGTTCAATTCCCCAGTACCCACTTAAGACAGTTGCATATGGTGGCACATGCGTCTGGAGTTTGCAGTGGCTGGAGGCCCTGGCATGTCCATTCTCTCTCTCTCTCTCTCTCTCTCTCTTTCACTCCTTCACTCTTTCCCTCTCTCTCAAATAAATAAAGAACAGAAAGCCTGTTGTCTACGATGAGATGGGTCCCCTCCACCTCATCTGCCTGGGCCCGGAAGTCATTACAGAGGACGTGGTGACATGAATACCACTCTCCCAGCTAGCCAGGAAACCAGTTCTAAGGAAATGGTGACAGAAGCTGGGGTCACTCAAACCTCACCAAAACAAAACAGAGATCCAGAGTCTACAGAGAAAGCAACGCTGCAACACTAGATCAGATCTCTAGCTTGCTTGCCAAGGCTCAGCGAACATTGAGGATGAGGAGGAGGAAAGATTGTAAGAGCCTCAGGGTGAGTGGGAACAACCTGAGACCCTGTGACTGACTGAGACCGTGTGTGTGTGTGTGTGTGTGTGTGTGTGTGTGTGTGCGTGCGTGTGTTTTTAATTTTTAGTATTTATTGCTTTTAAAAATAAAGTGGTTGTACCCTTAGATGCCCTCTCTCTCACTTCAGTTCAGCTGAGAGTTTTTGGTGGGTTATTGCTATTCATGGTAGAAAGGAAGTGAATACTCATCAATGCCCAAGACAGAAAACATGAGAAATAAGTGAGGTTGGCATATGGTTTTTCTTTTTCCTTTTTGTAACCAAAAAAGACAGGGAAACTTATTAATATCTGGCAGAATTTGATGTCCTAATTTTCCAGGTTCTTTTTTAAACTTAGGAAATAGGCACTCTACTCCTGATTGAAAATAAAGGTAAAATAATATCTTTCACAAAGCCTATAGCCATAAATATTTGAATATATGATTGTCTGGGGAGAAGAACATATGGCAGTCTAACAGGTGATCTTTGCCTATTTTTCTTTCATCTAGGTTTCATTCTTTCCTTTTTACCAACATTGACCTCTTTTCTTCACTTGCAGTGTTGTTTAAAATTGAGACAGAGATTCATTTATTTAAAATACACAAGACTATTGGCTAGATGCATTGTAACTGAACTAAATAGCATCTTCATGAAATATATAATGGTGTATGTTGTCCATAAATAAATTTCAAACATTATTAGTGAATGAGATCATCTGAGGTTTGCTTTGTTGAAAATGGACAGCAACTTAAATAGAAAATTCAAACAATAAAATATTGGTCTTTGCAAACACTGTTTTATAAAACCAAGAAAATGGAAATGAAAACTTTTACTGTCTTGCAAAATACTATTTTAAATATGGCTTGTCTATTCAGTCATGGAAAGAATAACAATTAGCAGCATATATTTAAAATTGGTATAAATTTTATTAATTTTGGACATGGGTTAAATGGTAGCACATGTCCCCCCACATACATAGTAAGTAACTTAAAATGATATAACATCATGTGTGTCTTACAGAAAAGTAGTCATATTTTAACCATGATTGTTCTAACATTAAAAAAAATTATTGGGCTGGAGAGATTGCTTAGCAGTTAAGGTGCTTCCCTATGAAGCCAAAGGACTCAAGTTCAATTCCCCAGTACCCATGTAAAGCCAGACAAGGTGGTGCATGCATCTGGAGTTTGTTTGCAGTGGCTGGAGGTGCTGACATGCCCATTCTCTGTCTCTCTATCTGAGTCTTTTTCTTTCTCTCTGTTTCTCAAATAAATAAACAAAATATTAAAAAAATTCTTAAACATTTCAAGTTTACACATAGCTTCACACACCCTAATATCAATATTAAAATTGAGTGGGCATGAATTCACTTTCATGGTCTTCACTATGAAATAAGTGAAGTGGTGAGTACACTAATTATTGGAATTTAACCAAAGATATTTTTCTTTTTGCAAATGTCTACAAACATGATCCATCCTTAACACAATATTAAATTTAAGAGAACAACATATCACATTGACTTTTTGAATTTTAGAGTAACCAGATCAATACAGGTTTTGTGCGTGTGCATGTGTGCAGTGCGTGTACTTTGTGTAGAGGTGCTCATGCAGTAATTGCACATACGTGAGCAGATGCGTCTGCCCTGTGTGTACAGGTGCAGAGGCTGGAGGAGAACACTGGGTGTCCTCCCCTGCTCTTCTGCGTGACGCTTTACTTCCTCTTGAGATGAGTCTCTTCACTTCAGCTGGACTCGCTGTTTTGCGCAGGCTGGCTGCAAAGCATGCCGCACATGCTCTTCTCCCTTGACCTCCCTCAGCACCGGACACAGCCGTGTGTAGTTAGGTCGGGAGCAGTCACGTGGGTGCTCAGGAATGAACTCAAGTCCTCATTTGTGTGCATCAAGCACTCTTACCCACTAAGACATCTCCTCATCCCCCTAATAAGTATTTAAATGAAGTTTTTCATTTTATTTTGTTGGTCTGTCTGTGCATAGGGTTGAACGTAGGGGTTTCTATAAGCATGGGCGGTAGTCCATACCACTCTGCCACATTTATATGTCAGAGATCTTTCGTGTAATTTGGAAAACACAGTGGGATCCTTCCTTTCTTGCTTAGTTTAATGAATGTGAAAATTGAATTCATAGGTAAACTTTCTGTTTCAAAAGCAAAATGCTAAAAAGTATGCAAAGGAGAGCGTTGCAAAATTATTACAGTATTTGTTTCATAAAATTATTACACTACTTTTGAGATTATTGGTTAAATTCACATAACTCGTGAGAGTATGTATAGGAATACAAAGTGATTTAAGCACATTTTTTATTTGCATTATATTTAGAGGAAATTTTTGAATTAAAAACTTATAAACACCTATTATAGTGCCAGTTTTACACATCAAATATTCATCAAATTAAAATAAGAACTTTCTATGAACTAAATTTTCAGTTATTCTTGTATTATAAAGAATATGCTATTGGATGTTTTCTATAATATAATGTATAACAAAACAAGGTAGAGATTGGAAGTTACTGAAAAACACTTTAATGATGAATTTAGAGGATCCTTTCCTCATTGTAATTGGTGATGTACACATTAATAGTGCATTGGAAAGTAAGTGATATACTCTATTAAGGACTTTTCTAACGGCATTTTCTTCCTGCAGAAACAAAGTGAGTAGGATAAAATTTCTTTCCTTTGTGGTTGTGATGGAGGACTGTATCACACTGTGAGGAGAAACGTTCCCAGCTTTGCTTGTGATGGTCTGACTCAACGTCAGCTGAGGACAGCCTTATATTATTCTAACATTTTCCTTCCCCTATTAAATGATGTGTCACTTTGGGCAAGACCTGAGCCTGTGACTCAGTTCAGTCGATGACTGTGCTTGGGATCATTTAGCCATGAATGAAAATACCAGGAAGATTTCCCCTTAGGAGAATGGATTTAATTAACAAGTGCACATATTCCCAAGCCTCAGCTTTTAGCCAGTTCATTTTGTGAAAGGGAGTTGCTTGGCCCTGCACCTTTTTATATTCTTAACCACAGCTGAATGTTCCATGGTTTTGTCTGCTTTATATTACTACTGTACTTGTATTTTTATCGTGATTGTATTTCCTTTAGCTTTTGAATCTTACAAATGCTGTGAATAGCTAGCCTTCCTAATAAGAGAGACAGATAGATAGCCTTTCTGCTACTGACTGGTTCTGCACTAACCCTTTTAATGCTCTACTCTTGAGCTCCTAGTTTAATCTCAGATGAAAATTTTGCCCCCAAACCGTCTTCTTTAGGACAAGGAGAGCAGAGAGGGTAAATCTCCACCCCTGGCAGTCACCACAATGTCTGCCTGAGAATGTTTTCTCATGGGACAGGAAGCAGCAAATCACCCACAGGGCTTGCACTATGGCTAGACTCCAGCTACTTTGAAATTTCTAAGCTGAATTGGTCCTTACTAAATGGATTCATGAAACAAAGATGATTTTCTGACGTGACCAAACTGATCTTTCCACTCACAGTATGGGGTGAAAAGGAAATCAGATATTATCATACTTCCTTTGTACATATGCAACTAAAAATCATGATCTGTAAGCAGCACACATTTGGATTGTCATTTAATTCTGAACTCTTAAGCATTCTTTTATGAGCTGCAAGTGTTCCAGTACACTATCTACTTAATTTAAAACGCTTAAGCTTTATATTTTTCTTGTATGTTTTCTTCCTTATTTCTGAAATTTCTGCTCTCAAAGATAGTTTCATATATTTTAAAAATATTTTTTAATTGAGACAGAGAGAAAGAGGGAGCGAGGAAGGCGGGGAGAGAGAGACAGAGAGACAGAGAGAGGGAAAGAATGGGTTCACCAGGGCCTCTTTTCACTGTTAAAGGGCTACAGATACATGTGTAATTTTGTGCCTCTTGCTTTATGTGCATCCTGGGGAATCATACAGGACTATAAGGGTTTACAAGCAAAAGGCTTTTCCACTGAGCCATCTCGGTATCTCCCAGTTTCACTCTTGTGAATTTTAATTTCATTTCATTTATTTATTTGAGATAGAGAAAGATGCAGAGAGAGAGAGAGAGAAAATGGGTGTGCCAGCGCCTCCAGCCACTGCAAGAACTCCAGATGTATGCACCCCCTTGTGCATCTGGCTTACGTGGGTCCTAGAGAGTCGAACCTGGATTCTTTGGCTTTGCAGACTAATACCTTAACCACTAAGCTAACTCTCCAGCCCAATTCTTGTGAATTTGTTTTTAAATATTTTATTTATTTGTTTGAGAGAGACAGAGAGAGAGAGAGAGAGAGAGAGAGAGCACGCTGGGGCCTCCAGCCACTGCAAATGATCTCCAGATGCATGCGCCCCCTTGTGCATTTGGCTTACATGGGTCCTGGAGAATTGAACTGGGATCCTTTGGCTTTGCAGGCAAATGCCTTAATCTCTAAGCTATCTCTCTGGCCCATGAATTTTTAATTAATTTAATATTTACTAGGTTAATAAACTGTTCTTCAAAATATCATGGACCAAGGGTCCATCATTTTTCTACTAAATGAATTCAGATATCTTCAAAAGATTCATACCATTAAATAGATCCACTGCAATTTTGTATATTAAATTGAAAATACTACCCATCTTCATATAAGTATTTTATGAGAAACATGACTTCTACCTAAATGTACCTTGAATATATTTTAATGAAATATTATGATATCTCTTTATTTGTGTACCAAATATTTCTCATTGTTTATGTAAAATAATTTCTGCTTTTATCCATTGTGAATTACAACTTATTTAAACCATTGGTTCTTGGTAATTCTGATATATTAGAAAGCTATGTACTATATATAACATCTCATCCTTCTAAAGTTCTTTGATTTTACTATTTTTCTAAGTACTTGTTTATTTTTTGCAAATAATCTATATGTAATTTACATTTAATTTTATGTCTTTTCATCTATCTCTAATGGATTTTACTTAATTTACTAGTAATATGGTCTAGAGTCCTAAATATCTCATTTGCATGAACTTTCAGTGTTTTCCCAGGCAGACTAAAGTGCCAGAGCTGTGTACACTTGAGCAACCTACAGACATGTGAGCGCAGCAGATTGCCTAGGCCTCCAGCAGGGGATGCGAAGCAACATACATTCTTTTTCTTCTTCCTTTCTTTCTTTTTTTCTTTCTTCCTTTCTTTTTTTTTTTTCTTTTTGAGTAAGCCGTTCAAAAGGTACAATAAGTCTAGTCCTAAGAGAGCTGAATAAAG
Organism: Dipus sagitta; assembly: GCA_036346955.1. Classification (NCBI taxonomy): domain Eukaryota; kingdom Metazoa; phylum Chordata; class Mammalia; order Rodentia; family Dipodidae; genus Dipus; species Dipus sagitta. Next base: position 6,560,604 of record CM070787.1, read on the forward strand.
AAGTTAGTTTCAAGGTTGAGTGTTGTCTGTTTTTTAAATAATAGTCAAAGAAAAAATTTAAAAAGGGAAATGTGGAAGGAAAAATCAATGATGTTTCCCAGGAAAGAGAGTGAGAATCACTCTTCTCTAAGGCCATGTGCATAACGATGAATATCACCTTACTCCTGGGTCACTGAGGTTCAGAGTACCCCCTTGGGAAAGGAGATTTCGGCAAACTGAGAAGGAAAGGCACAGGCCATGGTCTTGGGAAGACAAAATCAGAATCCTCAGCAGAAGTGGCTGAGCAGTCTGCCTCGGTAAATACACACACACACACACACACACACACACCCCTGAATGTGTGGCTTTGGCCTTTTGGGGCTGAATTTCAGGAGGAATATGAAAGGATTTGAAACCTTGGCCTAAGAGATGCCTTGTAGTACTTACTAATGCAGTAAGAACTATGGACTGTGAGGTTTGGCTTATGAGGGTGAGAAAGAGCTTTGCATGGACTGGGCTACAAACAGTTTGTGTGAGAGGCTTGCTGTTATGCCCGTGTCCTGAGAAGTTGAGCAGGGTTGCATAGCATCGAAATGGTCTGGTGTGAGCAGACAGATATGGCACAGAACAAATGAAATCGTTAGGTGAACTGTTGCCCATTCAGCAGCAATTGACTGATTACAACCTTTGAGATTGAGCCAGCTGACTTGCCTTGGGGGAACAGGAAGATTGTAGACTCTTTCGAAGGGGCCTGAGTGTTCAAGGAGTGTCCTGTTCTTCAAAGTCTGCTTTATTCCCCCTGGAGTAACAATCTGGCACCCTACCTGGTATTGTGGAGTATAAGAAATGCAGGAAAGAGAGGGTCATTGAATTTGCAATACAGTCTTGTGTTTTGGAAATGGCCACGGGCAGTGTGTAGCCGGTTTGAGGATGCCTGCATGGAGACCCAATGAAGTTATGAGGATGGACCGTGGCTTACAGTGGAGATGCCAGGACCACGAGATGGCTGCTGAGGATAGTTGGCAGCCTCTGATGAAGTTTTCCAGGACTTTGAGTAGCTTAGATCGGGTGTGGGATTGGAACTCCAGAGACTTGTTGCTGGCTAGAATTATCGGATTTGGAGACTTGTTACTGACTAGAGTTGCTGGACTTGGAGTTACAGAGTTTGATGTTTGATCTCTTTAAATCTTGTATTTATTGAATATTTATTTGCCATGCCCAATGCCATCTTTTGGAGTTTGAATGTTGATTCTGTGCCATTATGGTTTTTTTGAGGTTATTTTTTTGGTATTATGGCTCAGTTAAAAGACCTTGGATTATGAAGAGGTTTGAATATCATTAAGATTGATAAAAACTATGGGGACTCTTAAATTCATACTGAATGCATTGTATTTTACATATCACGTATGAATATCAGTTTATGGGGGCCTGGGGCACAATGTGGGCCTGGGGCAGAATGTAGTGTTTTGATTCAGGTGTCCCACATAAACTGAGGTGTTCTGAATGCTAGGTTCCCAGCTGATGGAGATTTGGGAATTAACACCTGCTAGAGGCAATGTATTGTATATGAAACATACTGCAGCACACACAAAAAGGAAAATACCACATGTTCTCACTCATCCATGGTTCCTAACCTGGGACAGCTTGAATTGCAGGCTTACCTAACAGGCAACTCAAGGGACAGATAATAGACATGGAAAAATCTGGACAAAGGGGGATGGGGTGGGGTAGAGACACACAAAACTAAATCCAAAATGGACTGGTACCATAGAAAATTTTCTCCTGGATAGCACAATACACAATATAACTTTCAACAGGAGAATGTGCAGGGATTTTCCTGTCGAGAAGGGCCCTGGAGAAGGTGAGACGAAACCTAACCCTAAAATATTTGGCTCTGGCTTATAACTCCCAGCACCAGAAATGGGTTACAATCTACATTGAGATCTTGATTGGAGAGACCAACTTCCCCAGAGAACACAAGCTTCTGTGGAAGCACTTGATTACCTGCCTGAGGTAAAAGATAAGACTGTATTTCTGAAGACACCACAGGCTGCAGACATAGAAGATAGAGAAATCCAGCTGGAATCCATAAAGATGCAGTTTTCAGATAGTCTGCCCATATAGTGCTGGAAAGCCCTACATGAGCAGCTGTGGGAAAAGGGCCAACAACCCTGTGTGCTAGCAGGGGACACTGCCATATGAAAGTAACCAGCCTGATAAGACATTCACAAATGGGCAATGGTGGCACCCTGCCTAGGCGGGTAACCGATAGCTCTGATTGGCTAAAGGATACGCTCAGTGGAAAGGAACCCATAGCTGGAACTCTGTCAGAATCCTGTGGAGATCATGCACTCCACTGAGAAGCTCCCAAGAGACTTTGGCCAAAACAGAAGCTACACCCATCAAAATCTCCCTTAATTATCAATGTTTATCCCACTTAACATATAATGACCTCATTTTCTATTGGAGAATTTTCCTTTTTCAGAATACAGCAAGAACTGAGGATATGAAGCACCTCGTGCATATCAGCCAGGGCCCAGATGAGATCACAGAGAAACAGCAAGAAGAGTGAGACTGCTAATTCAGGGGTGAACCTGACAATTGGCTCCGGGGGTGACAAACACTGAGGATACTCACAAAGTACCAAAGCAGAAATCCAATAGCTGCAGAGAGCACAACACTGAAGCTGACTGAAAACACACCCAGCAAGGCACATGGGATTTTGTGGACGAGGGAGTGGAAAGACTGTGATGGCCCCAGAGTGGAAGGGAAAGCCTAGGGGCGCCGTTCCCTGCCCCGCCCCGCCGCCCTTACCACGCCTGTCTGCTGCTCTTACCTCTCATAACCCTCCACCCCAACAGGAATACCAGCACCCCACTGAGGAGGGCCCTCAGCGGAATGGGGACAGGGAGCGGGGGAATGATGGCACTAACCCACCATGTGTCTGTACAGTTTTTACTTAAAAATAAAATGTTCTGCACTTTTCTTATTTCCACAACAGGGCATTGTGGAACTGGAGCCAATACAGAGGCAGAAAGAATCAAGAGATTGAGACAGTTTCATGGTTATCACGAGCCTCCATCCCCTGATTCCACAAACAAACAAGTTCCAGTCCTCAAGGACATTCCATAGCCTAATGTTCACTGCATGTTTTCATTAATAGATGTATTTATCACTCTTGTATAATTTGAGGCTGCCTCCCTCCCCCACTCAGTGACTGAATGCTGCTCCCCCAACTCATAACCCTCAAACCCATGGTGAATACCAGTAATCCCACTCTCACTGGAGTGGGGTTGAGGGAGGGAAATGATAGTACTAACCCAGGACTTAATTAAAAAAGTGCATTTCTTGTTTTCTTTTTAATTTGTTCTCTTCATATATGCAAACATGGTATGCTGCTCAATGCCCTTCCTCCATTCTCGTGTGCCTATATGACTCTATGTTATTACTATTAAACTCACATAAATAAGCAACAGAATGACCACACAATCCTCACTGTTGATGAACCACATAGGATGAAATTCTCCAAATCCCCTCTACATACTACAAATATCTCAGAATACAAGTATGGATTTCTTCACTACTTTCTCTTTTGCCATAGTGGGTTTTTTCAAATTTGTTTTAGAAAGTATATTTATTTATTTATTTATTTGAGAGCGACAGACAGAGAAAGTGGCAGAGAGAGAGAAAGAGAAAGAGACTGGGCACGCCAGGGCTTCCAGCCACAGCAAACGAACTCCACATGCGTGTGCCCCCTTTTGCATCTGGCTAACGTGGGTCCTGGGGAATCGAGCCTCGAACCAGGGTCCTTAGTCTTCATAGGCAAGCGCTTAACCACTAAGCCATCTCTCCAGCCCTGCCATAGTGTTTTTATCTCATTAAAAATGGAAAATCAACAATAACAAAATGTACGAATGGATTGGAAATAAGGATATAATGACAAAATTGTTTTTATAGGATAGTTGATGGCCCTGAAAGCCTAAAGATCCATATTAAAGATAAGATAAGCTAAATTGTAAAACTCTGCAGGCAACTTTGGCTATAATATCCTAAATATCAGTACCATCATGCTCCTTGAGAATCATACAAAACATAAACTGGAAAGCATAGGTCAATAAAGGCTACTAGGGCCTAATTTTATGCACGGCTTTGTATTTTGTCCACAGTTCTTTTACTTTAAGAAATGTATTACTTTTTCTTATCTTTGCAAAAAGACAATACAAAAATAAATTATATTTTTAGAATCCTTAGTATATTCTTTACATTAAAATAAATAAATGATTCGTGCACTAAAAATTACTGCAATATGTTGCTTCTCACCATTTCAAAAGATGTAATCTTCTGACACATGCATTAGGTAGATGATGTTTTTATCAAGCATGGAGGGGTTTCCACAACCTATGAAGCAAGAGTGATATCATCTCCTTCATCAGAAATGAAGAATAAGCCTTTCAGCTTATCAAGACGTAAACAAATGGTGTATGGCCAGCATAAAATTCAAATAACATATAAAATAAAAATCAGAATCATGAGAGATTTCTATCAATGAAAATACTTTTCTATCATTTGAAACTTGAATATTATTTTGTGACTTGCTTGTTGAGTACCAGATTGTTAGTTTTTTTTTTTTTTTTTTTTTAGTTTTAAAATGTCCACTTTATTCCATGACATGTACCAGATTATCATTTACATCTGAGGAACAGATGACCCATGTATCTATTTATGATAACACTAAGAAATATAATCCAATTTTACACATTTCCAGGCATCCTCAGACAAGTGTACCACAATGCAGAAATATGGATATCACTACTACATTATACATAAAAGGGAAGTATCAATAAACTTCAAAAAGTAGCAAATTCATCTGTTCCTTAAATTATGGGTATGCAATTGTTACAAAGCCATAGTAAGTGGTTTTATAAAATGTAATTTTATTTATGTTACTCTGCTGTTACACTGGGCAGAACATTTTCACAAGGCTTTTTTGGGACTACAGTCAATGATCAGAACACATAATATTGTGGTCCAGCTCTCTAAAGAACAGTCACTACACAAAGTGGACACCCTCGCACATGTGCACAAATCTGCGTGGAAAAGTACTACGTTTTACACGTGGACTTGTGGACTTTCCTCCCCTTTCTCGTGTCTTGAGAAATGACGTGCACTGTACTTTGCCAAAAGCAACGCTTGCCCTCTGGCAGCACCATGCTGCTTCTGTTACGTGGTGAAGGGAAGGCCAGAACTACAAAGGCAGAGGTGTGAGTGAATTTTTATTGGGAAGGGAAGTTGTCAACTCAAACAGCAGCAAATGAAGAATGAATAAGGGAACTTCCTGTTGTCACAGACAAACATGACCTCCAAAATATGTGACATAGGAGGCATTTGGATTTGTGACCCCAAGCCCAGCTACATTAAGTGCTTTCCCATCAACCTAATACTTCTGGATTCCTACTAAAAAGGAATATGCAGTAAGAGCATCAAAAAGCTGCTTTCTGAAAGGAAATCCCCAAACAAGAGTCAGGGAGGGAATGTAGAAATGAAGAAGTTATGTGGAACACTCTAAATTGTAATTGACTACATTTTCATATCTTCACAGTAATACAAAACACAGTCACTTGGTAGAACTGGTTCAGATTACTTAAATACCAAATACATTTTTAGTGCTCTACATAGGTGTCTGGAAGTTACTCATGTTTATCTGAAATGAAGCTATTAATACTTTTCTACAGCAGTAACTGCACACCAGGAAGGCCAAGACAAACACAAGTCAAGGAATGGAGTTTTCCCAAAGCTGCAGTGTGAAAAGACTATAAACAGTTGGTTCCATACACATGAATGGGTTTCTCTGCTATAGGAAATCCAAGTGGAGTAAGGAATGGAGAGTTAGTTTTTTTTTAAATAAATAACTTGTACAACTGTGGAAAATACCTCAAAGAAACAATATGTATATAATAAAATGCACTTAAATTTCTAATATTAACAACGACATGCTTTCTGTATAGTCTTTGTTAATATATTTTTACTCATGTGTGTAATGTAGTATGTGGTGTGTATGCTGTATGCACATGTTAGGTGCCCTGGTGTTGCCCCATTTGCATAAGGCAGGCAAGGTCTCTCACCTGGTGGCCCAAGTGGAACGTCTGGTGTCCTGCTCTGTTGCCCTTCTGCAAGGTCTTGGTTTTTGAGACAGAGTCTAAGGTTTTGTTTTGTTTTGCTTTGTTTTTAAATGTTCACGCCTCCATCCATTCTCAGGTCTCTGCTTCCAGGCAGAACTGGTGTTACAGGTCCACAGTGGTCATAACCAGCTATTTTATAGGCAATTTGGAGAATTGAACTTAGGCCTAAACAGAGCCAGGAGACTAAACATGAGCTGGGCCACCTACCCCCAAAGGAAAATCACATGGAAGAATGTGGGTTTTGATGACATAAATGGTAATAAAAATAATTCAAAAATTAATAATTATACTTCATTGAATAAATTTCATGGGCTGGAGAGATGGCTTAGCAGTTAAGAGCCTGCCTGCGAAGCCTAAGGACCCCGGTTAGAGGCTCAACTCCCCAGGACCCACATTAGCCAGATGCACAAGGAGGCGCATGCGTCTGGAGTTCGTTTGCAGTGGCTGGAGGCCCTGGCTAGCCCATTCTCTCTCTCTCTGCCTCTTTATCTCCCTGTCTGTCACTCTTAATAAATCAATAAAAATTAAAAACAAAAATAAAAAAATAAATTTCATAATCAAATATTTTGAAATAGCTATTATTACAATTAGATTTTATCTCATATAGCTACTTCAAAATATGTAAGTAATATTTTAGAGAATATTTTAGGAGTATTTTTACAAGAAAATTTAAAACTTGGTTGTATTTGTATTCTGAGTTTAAAAAATGCAACTTTACTTTTTTACTTAACTGTATTTTATATTTTATTAAATAAAAAAGTTGAAGTTATAATCAATAATAATAAATTTAACTAAAATGTTTCTTCACTCCCAACTACAAAGATAAAGATAATTTCAAATACCTAAAAATAAAACTGTATATACATAGTTTGAGTAATATATGGGCATGTAAATTCTATTATATATGTCTACTATAAATGCATAAATATTTCTGTATATATATAGAAAAAGATCTCACTGTAATTCAGGCTTGCCTCAAACTTGTGATCATCTTGCCTCAACTCCAGTCTCTTAAGAGCTGAATTATAGGCATGAGGAATGATAGAGATTACATTAGCTTTATTTGTGTAATACATATGAAACTTAGCACTTCTGCCTGATAAAGAAAGTGTTCAACTGTGCATATGCATGCATGGCTTGTATGTTCATATAAACATATAAATTTTAACACGTGCATTCTTAGGTGAACATCTCCCCACATTTTTTTCAAACTGCATGTTACGAATTTTGGCTAAAAATGTGTTATCCAATGATTATATCATTTAATTGTACACATATACAAAAGAGAGATCTAATATATCAAACTCCAAACATTTAACTGCATTCTTGAGTCAAAGATCTTGAAATTTCAAGATAAGAACTATTACATTCACATGATGTACAGTCACACATGATTCCTTTGGAAATAGAATACTTGATATAAGCATCAGAGGACTTTCAAATGTTTATTGCAAGTTATTATAAATATTTTTCTAATAAGCCTTAGACAATTCCAAATATTCCTAACAATCCACTAATGTCATTACAACAATCTAAATCCAGACATATAAACTTAACAAATTTTATTAATTTATATACAAGAACACATTATCAATTAAAGAAATGCATGAGAGAATCACAGTGCTTCAAATCTGCAATGAGATTATCAGATAACCAAATAAAATCTTGTATTTTCTAATATGACAAACTGGATACCGTGATGCCAAGTGACTCACACACAATTCCACAGCTCATAGAGGGAAAATCCAAGCCCTGTTCTCATGACTCAGACCATTGCTTAACTTAAGTTATACTACTAAACGAACCACAAATAATTCCACTACTCACTGGATTTTCCCCTTTATGGGTCTGTAAAGAACAGTAAATTGCTTTGTGGTATTGAAGAATGAGAGTTGTATCTATAAATATAAATATAAATTGTCTAAAAGTATTATGAGGTTATTAAGTTTTGGAGATAATATGTATGAATTTTGTAGTATATGCTGTTATACTACTGAATCATTTATAATCTTGCTCCCACATCTCTGTGATTACTGATAAACTGATTACCTTCAATATTCCAGTTTAGATGATTTTTAAAGAAAAATTTTCTGTAACACAGATATTGATTCTTTTTTAAATAGCTTAATTTATTTACTTGAAAAAGAGAGGGAGAGAAAGTAAAAGGCAGAGAGAGTGACTTAGTATGAGCATGGCAATCTCTTTACACTGCAAATGAATTTCGGACATGTGTGCCACTTTGTGCATCTGTGTTTACATGGGCACTGGGGGATTGAATTTTGGCCATCAAGCTTTGCAAAGAAAAAAAAAGGAAAAGAAAAGAAAAGAAAAGAAACAGCACTCCAGCCCCAGATACTGATTCTTAATTCTGTATTATATATTTAGTCATCCCCTTTATTTTTAAGGCAATCTTTTTTTATTATTAAAATGAGAACAGCAATTTTATTGGGAAATCTAACACTTTGGAAAACAAAGGCATTTTCTGTCAACTATGTTGTCTGAAGTTCCAATGTACATTTGAAAATTTCTCATATGAGAAGTTATTTTATTGGGTTTCTTAATCATTTACGATATCTTATTTTTAATTTTTAAGTATTCAGGATGCTGATATAAAATGTACGTTTTCCCGTCCTTTCTTAAAATATATGTAAAATGGAAGTAACATCTGTTTTCAGAGGGACTGCTTTTTATAATTCTCTTTTAAAATTTATACTTATTTATTAGAGACAGAGAGAGCCAGGAAAATCCAAAGCAGAGCCAGCGTCGGCAGTGGCGCAGTTCCCGTGTCAAAGACGGTGGGCCAGAGACATGTTAGAGTTGTCCTTCTAGGTCCAGACTCTAACACCACCACCACACACACAAATTTTAATTAAAAAATTATTTAAATAGAAACAGAATAACCACAGGGGGCACAAACATGACACTCCTCATGTACAAGAGCAAAAAGCTTTTGATGATGCCATGGAGAGAGCTGGGGGCTTCAGCTGTGGACAGAGTGTGCTGAAAAGTATCACGTGGGGTATATTGAGTTGAAGTTACTAGTACATAGCCTGTAGCCTGCAACGTGGATATATTATTAGTTACAGCAGTCTCAAGCTGCATAGTGGCTTAGTGGTTAAGCACTTGCCTGTGAAGACTAAGGACCCCCGTTGGAGGCTCGACTCCCCAGGACCCACATTAGCCAGATGCACAAGGGGGCACACACGTCTGGAGTTCGTTTGCAGTGGCTGGAGGCCCTGGCGCACCCATTCGCTCTCTCTTTCTCTCTCTGTCGCTCTCAAATAAATAAATAAAAATAAACAAAAAAGTTTAAATGTAGCTTTTACGATTAAAATATAATTCTATTTAACATGTATTCTCAAATTAAAGTATGTAATTAGGTCATGCAAGTCATTAAATAGCTCTATATTTGCCTGTGCAATGATCTTTAATGTTATGATCTTTGTAGACACTTAACCTGATATCGTGCTAAAATTAAAATAATAGTATTAAAATATTGAAACAAATGAAGAAGTTATATGGTTTTAATTAAGCTCTTTCTTTATTGTTTGCAAGGCCAATGATAAATCCAATATATGTCTTTATGTGTATATTAATAGATTCATAATGTCTTACACATATTCTCTTGATGTGACTATGATTAGAGAAGGGCAGATACCATGAAACAATAACTCAAAATATGATTATTTAATTTATTATACTTATTCTAAGCAGTCTGCACGTTTGACAAAAACAGTGGTATTAAAATAGCAAAAAGGGTGAATACAGAAACAATTACATTAAAATCTGATCCCTGATTAAAATCTTTAGAGTTGTTACTTAGACTGGAGACATTTCTCATCTCTCATTGTTCTATAAGGAGGTGATAGCTCAGCAGTGAATTATGGAAGACAATCAGGGACACACAACTTCCCCAGAGTAATGTAATAATAATTTAGATTGTATTTTTTAAAGATTTTTTTCTTTTATTTATTTTTATTTTTATTTTTTTGGTTTTCTGAGGTAGGGTCTCACTCTAGCTCAGGCTAATCTGTAATTCACTATGTAGTCTCAGGGTGGCCTCGAACTCATGGTGATACTCCTACCTCTGCCTCCTGGATGCTGGAATTCAAGGCATGCACCACCATGCCTGGAATAAAGATTTTATTTATTTATTTATTTATTAGAGGTAGAGAGAGAGAAGAGAGAGAATGGGCACTCCAGGGACTCTAGCCACTGCAAACGAACTCCAGACACATGTGTCACCTTGTGCATCTGACTTAGGTGGGACCTGGAGAATCGAACCTCAGTCCTTAGGCTTTGCAGGCAAGTGCCTTAATCACTAAGCCATCTCTCCAGCCCCTGGATTGATTGAAATGCTTATTAAAAAGTTCTCTTGGCTCAACATCATCACCTGTAAAAATAGTGAGTTGAACTTTCAAGTGGAGATAGAAGCTCACAATCAGTGCGCACGAAAACAAACAAATACAGAACAGCCAGAAGTTCACTGGATTCGAGGCTACTGAATTCATGACACCACCTTAGCACCCACTCAGCCTGCGCAAAACCTTATGAGTTCATGTCCATTCAGTCTGTCCTCCATGTCAGCGGTCTGATGCTGAGAATATAGGGCTGAAATAAAAACAAAGCAAACTGCAGAAGAGGAAAATTAACGATTCAACTTACCATGTGGAAATCAAGTTGCTTTGGAGGTTCAAGGGCTTTCTTTATTTCTTTATGCTGACCATTTCTAAAGTCTAATTAAAGAGTCAGTGTTTATCAGATACATGCAACCCCCCCCCCGGGTAAAATATTTTTAAAATACTTTTAAAAAGAAAATGAATGTGCCCATTAAATTCGTGGACTATTTGGTGCTTGCATCTTCACATCTTATGAATGTATGGCTTTAACCATTTACAAAGTTTATTTTCGTACTGGAAAATATATGAGTATTTCATGTCTTCATGGGCAGTTTTAATAATGCCTTACCAGAATAATACCTTTCAAGACTCACGTTCCATTGTCATGTAGCACTTCTGTTGCTCCTCAGAAAGCCGGGCATTTCCTCTACATCCCTACACCTGAGGTGGTCTATCACGGTGGCTTCCAGCAGCAGAGTCTACAGTGTCACGCTATGTGAGTTTTGGAGCCTAGGACATAGTGTAGGTTCTTCCACTCTATACACTTGAACTCTGGAGCTCCATGGCTGGAAATAACAGTCCTTAAGCTTAGAGAATGGGCTAAGTGGACGAGAGTGGAGGTGCCTCACGAGAGAATCGCTGCTCACACTACCTGGGGTTGAGGCCATCTGCTTTGTGGAGCTGAGCCATCCCCACTGAATGCTACCTCACAAGAGAACCCAGGAAAAGCCAACAGAAAACCAACCAACCCACAAAACAATGTGAAATAGTCAATTAATTTTTAAACCATTAAGATTTGAAATGGTTTCTTGCCCAGCCATAGATAAATAACACATTTCCTTATGCTTACCAGATCATATAATAGGGTATGAAAGTTAGAATGGCTGAAAATCAATTCAGAATTTATTGATTTTTGAAATGACACCATAAACATGTAGCTCAACTGAGATGCACAGTAACAAAAATGAACAAAGGCTATCCATCAGCTAAATGGAATGTGAACACTTTTATTACTTGCTGAAAGTATGTATTTAGTCAGTATTTTTAATGAATAAGACATATGTTGAAGGAATCCATTATCTCACACTATTGTGCAGGGTGTCTACAAAGCAAAAGTAAAGTGAAGGTTGAGGGCAATTGTACCATTAAGAGATATTTCTAAATCTACACAGCTAAGGAAATGGAAGGGACTTAGTATGATTCAAGATACCAATCACCATGTATCAGATTAATTTGGAATTCTTTAATAGCTAGACTATATCAACACAACTTCCAGGTGAAACACTCTTTTGTTGATAGAGTGCAGTGCCTCCTTTTGAAGAGTCCAGGTCTTTATATGATTCAATACAGCAAAAGTTGATTTCTACTTCACTTGTTTTCAACATATCATCAAAACCTGTAAATATTTTTTTCAGTGTCTTGCAGGTACATTGATTCTTGCAATTTCCTACTTTCTAAAGTGAATCTCTTCTTGTCAATATTAACACAACATGATAGAATGATTTTCACTTTTTATATTCCAAGATTCCTTCACAGAGGCACCTCCTAGACTCTGAATATCTCTAAGACCCACATGCAATCTCATTCATCACTATATTCCTGGGGCCAACATTTTTCACTTTATGACAGAAGGCAATTCAATATATATTGCCTTGAATGAATGATCAAAGAATGCTGGCTAAATATACATGTTTATAAACCAAATTCTTCCTAGCTATGATTCCCACATCTTTCCTACATCATAACAAGAAGCATATTGATACACACAGTTTACCCAGACAAAGAACGTTGTGCTACATGATTGCCTTGGGGAAAAATGAAACACTGTAGGAGAAGCATATATACTCATGGTACTGATCCAAATCCCAACACACAAAGATAGTAATCACTGGAGGGGGCTGTAGAAAATGACAAAAAGCTTACTTCTGAATGACAACATGTGTACCGCAACAGAAAATTCTCCTCGAAAGTCTGGAATAGATGAAAAGGAAGCCAAGTAATTTGCCACGCCTGTGGAGGTTTCCAGGCCACTCTCCCACTGCCTCAGCGTTACAAGGTTTCCTCCCTCCCTTGCATGGTCCATGTGTCTAACTCCTTCGCCTCTGGGCAAAGGAAGAACTCAAGGGCAACCTGAATGAGAAGGAGAAATCCTTTCTGGCACCCATTATCTCTCACTACCCACTTCTAATATCCTCTGACTTTGAAAGTGATTTCCCCTCTGGATAGGTTTTAAAATACTTTTTTTTCAGAACATATTGATTTACAAAAGTGCTTTGTGGTTTCCTTGTAGAAAATGCACTTAGTACTAATAGCATGTTTATTCTTCGCTCCTGATGTTACAGAAAGAGGCTATTTTCCCATAAATAAGATGGATTTTTTATTTTTGAAATAAACCATCTTTCCTTTTTTTGTATTTATTTTTGCCTTCAGGGCACCTTAAGTCATCTGTGGCCAGTTGTTAATATTTAGTACTTAGTTTGCCAGTAAAATGAAAAACTAAATATAAGGAATAATGATAATGAAAGTAAACATGGCCAATTATAATTAATATGTATAAAATATGAAAATTGGTTTTGTAACTTGAGTGTAGCCTAATTGAAATATGCATTATAAATTTCTTTGAGATATAAATTTTATTCATTAAAATATGCCAAATATCTAAAACATATTCTATTAACTTCTTTTCATTTGCTATTTTAAAAAATATTTATTTGCAAGGAGAGAGAGAGAAAGATAAAGAGATCAAATGGGTGTCCCATGGCCTCCAGACACTGTAAATGAGTCCAGATGCGTGGGGCTATTTGTGCATCTGACTGCATGTGGGTTACTGGGGAATCGAACCCAGGTTATTAGAATTTGTAGGCAAGTCTCTTAACCACTGAGCAATCTCTTCAGCCCTACTTTTTTTTTTTTTCCCAAGGTAGGGTTTTACTCTAGCGCAGGCTGACCTGGAATTCACTATGTAGTCTCAGAATGGTCTTGAACTCAGGGCGATCCTCCAACCTCTGCCTCCCGAGTGCTTTGATTAAAGGTATGCACCACCACACCTGGCCTGCTTTGTTTTATTCATTTATTTATTGTTATTGTTGTTGTTATTGTTGAGACAGGGTCTCTCTTGTAGCCCAAGGTGATGTGTAACTCACTATGTAGCCAAGTTTGACTTTGAACTCCTGTTCTTCCTTCTTATATCTCCTAATTGCTAGAAATACAAATACGTGCCATTGTGTCCAGCTTTGATCAACTATTTAAATTTTCCTTTGAATGATATGAAATACTTAGCCATCAAATAGTAGAGTCATACTGTTATATGGTAATTATTTGCTTGTGATATATAACATTATTTTTATAAGAAACCTCAGTTGGTGCTTCACGTGCATTAAACAAAGCATGGGTACTTTGATCGGATGTTTTCCTCACTACTCATGCTGAGGCCACACCTAATCACACAAGATGAACTTCTTAATCAAGCTGACTTCCAGGAATCCTGAGTGTGATAATTACAACTCTTCTTTCTCCTTCTACCCTGAGCAATTCTTTCTCAAAGTGACTAGGTAGACGTATCAGATTGCGATTCCTCTAGCAGAGAATCTTAGCAAGGGAATCATAGTCCAAGCCAGGTAATGGAAGTGTCTGTGATGAAGAAAGGGCATGGACACTGAAACATTTCAGGGAAAACAAAGAAATGTGTATTATAGGATTTTAAAGTTTCTGTTCATTACCTAAATTGTAGGTTGAAAATGCACAAAATATTCCTATTAAGTTATTTTCCATTTCTCCCAAATGCTGACTGTCTATCATATATTGTTGAGATTCCATAGAGAAAGCAGAAGTCATGATTTAATCCCTGACTCTCCTGTGTCATTAAGCGGTAAGATATCTAAACAGCTTACATGTTGCCTGACTGACAATTATAAGCTCAGCTTTTAAAATGTAATACAACCAAGGACTATGACTCAGAAGTTCAGATTGATCTGGACACATTTGGAAAAACCAAATCAAGACAATCACAACTTTTGCTATAAAAATTATTGCTTTAAACAGTCTTTTATTCTATAGACAGTCCTTTTTTGTTGAAGAAATGCAATCCTTAGCATTATTAAGGACTCAGAATGATTTAGATAATTGTAGCATGAGTTGATGGTGTTCAGTGAAGTAGACTAAAAAGTAAACACTTAGCACTATGAAGCTTCCTATGCCAGCATTTGAGAGGATGTGATCATTGAACAGAAACAGAGTTCTTGGATTATTCTAAGAAGAAGGCACTTCCTGAGCTGACTGACCACTTCACCACAGAAATTATTTTCAGATAGTTTATGTTTTTAAGAGTCTTAAAATGCTCTTATGGGTGAGATAATTAGTACAAAGCTTGATTACTTAATTTTTATGTAGTTTTAGCCTTATCACTCAAAACTGTAGCATGATAGTAAAAACAGATGCTCAAAATGTACGCTAAAATGCATCATAGACAGTAGGACTTGAATAGCATTTATATTGGTAGAAGGAAAAGACTGTGGAGGCATGAGGTATTTTTTCATGCTTTCTGTAATTCCTTATTTATGAAATTAGGTAGATTAGATTTTAAAAACAAATGTCAATGTTCCTTTGTATAACTTCAGAGAAGAATATTTTCTGTCAAAAAGCATCTGGGCTTAGCCGTAGAAAAGGTTGTTTGGGTACAATGGGATTAAAGGACATGATGCAAATAAAGGTTGGAGAAATGTGAGGTTGGGCTTCCTCTCTCATACTCCTGTGCTCTTCCATGTGAGCATGCCTCAGACAACTTCTGGTCCAAGGAAGGTGATCATCTTGCAAGGCAGATGAGCTTAGCCCATCTGAGCAAAACCCAAACCAATTATCCTGTGTCACAGTCAGCCTTCGGAGTTTTTGAGTAGGACTCTCATGCTCAGGAAATGTGACAAACAATCGACAAATGAGACTCTATGAATTTAGATTGTTATTGTACAGCTAAGAGAGCCGTCAATCAAATCAAGAGGAACCTACTATCTCAAGAGGAACCTACTGACTGGGAGAAAATCTTGCTATCTATGAATCTGGCTGAAGATTAATATCTAGGTTATGCAAAGAACTCAAAAAACTAAACACAATAGAAGCAGTCAACCCAATCCAAAACTGGGCAAGTAATCAAAATATTAAATACATAAATCTAAAAATTATTTTAAAAAGCATTCAACATCTTTATCTGTCAATTAAAAATACTCTGAGATCCCATCTCACCATAATGAGAATTTCATCAAAAGAATCAAATTTGTGCAAGTGCAATCTGGTACAGCCATTACAAAAATCTATGTGGAGCCTTCTCAAAAAGCTAAAAATAAGTCTACCATACGATTCAGCTATGCCACTCCTAGGCATATAACCAAATAACCAGAGAACTCTATGCCTTACTGTAGAGATACTTGCTTATCCATGTTTATTGCTCCGCTATTTTCAACAACAAGGAAATGGAATCAGCCTAGATAGACAGCAACTGGTAAATGGATAATGAATATGTGGTATATACACACAATAAAGTTTTATTCACCTGTAAAGAAAAATGAAATTTATAAGAGAATGGATTTATCTGGAAAATAATACAATATAAATAAATATATACATAAAATAATATATTATCAATCAATAAATGAGGTAACCCTAGCTCTGAAAGACAAATTGATAATTGATAGGGATTAGGAGCAATATGGCTCACAATGCATTCAAGTTAGTAAGGGTAACATCCCCTCAAGGAGAAGTAAACATCAACGTGATGTTAAGACTGGCACTGACTTAACTGGATGGCCATGTGATATTATCCATTGTTCTCCCCATTTTCCATACTCAATAATTAAGATCGGAGCAGAAATTAATGAATTGGAAACTAAGAAAATTGACGAAACAAAGAGCTGGTTCTTTGGAAAAATAAACAAAATTGACAAACCCCTGGACAATTTGATTTGAAGCAAAAAACAGGGTCACTTCAAATTAACAAAATTAGAAATGAAAAAGGAGAGATCACAACAGACATAAGTGAAATTGGGAGAATCATCAGGACTTATTTCAAAAACCTCTACTCCACAAAACTGGATAATATGGAGGAAATGGATAAATTCCTGGACACATACCATCTACCAAAGCTAAACTCAGCGCAGATTAATCTCCTAAACAAACCTATCACAAACACCAAGATTGAAAAGGTAATAAAGAAAACCTCCCCAAAAAGAAGAATACAGGACCAGATGGCTTCTCAGCTGAATTCTGTCAAACTGTCATAGAAGAACTCAAACCAATCTTTCTCAAACTGTGCCACACAATTGGAGAACATGTAAAGCTCCCCAACTCCTTCTTTGAAGCTATTATCACCCTAATACCAAAACCAGGCAGAGATGTCACAAGAAAGAAAACTACAGGCCTATTTCCCTGATGAACTTAGACGCAAAGATCCTAAACAAAGTCTTTGCAAACCGAATCTTACTTTTTGAGAATTTTGGTGGACTCTCCTTGAGCCTTCACAATCCCATTTTACCTCTTCGAAAATCAGAGTGTGTTGAGGTAGACATCACTGTCTATACCTGTCTAATGCTAAATTTCCATGGGAGTCACCAGTAAGACTTATTCACAGCCTGTTACCACAGATGCAATGCCAGGTGTCTACCAGCAACTCTTCTCAAGTCTTCTCTGGCTTTCTGTGAGGAGATTCATTCTACCTTTCAATAAGCCTTTCTTACCTACTCTACCTTACATGCCCTTCCGCTATTCTTATTTGCTGGTTTATGAGCCTGGGTTAACTCTCGAGTCCCGAGAGTGGGGCTTTCTAGTAACTTTTGTTTGTATGACACCTTAGCACTCAAACAATGCCCACACAGAGCCACTTATGGCCCTGTAACTCACAAAACCACTACAAATGTTACCTGCTATTTATGATATGTGGTCGCTCCCTTTGAGATGAGAGCTATGTTTTTGTACTAACATGCATAAGTGTAGTTTGTAATTTTCAAAATAATTTAAATTGATGTTAAAACATCTCACCCCTGTGAGACAGAACTAGTGGAGGGAGGCTGTGGAGATTCAGGAAGTAAAGGAAACCTGTAAGACTCAGGAAGTAAGCAGACGTTTTGGCAGTTGCTGAAACATAAGATTCCTAAGGTTATATAAGTGGTGACAGTTGCAAGGAAGAGGAGATTCTGACAAGCTGAACTGCCTACATTGTCATTCAGTGACCTCCTGTGTGAAGCAGCTTTAGTGAAATGCTGCCCATTTTGAAAGCATAGTTGTCATTGATTGAGTCACACAGAGGCATCCCTTCACCACACTCTCATTGGTAATCCCAGTAAACTGACTGATTCACTCAGCTACCCTTGGCTGAATTGTGTCTGTGATCTGTTCACAGTGCACTATCTGAAGTGAGGTGATTACATATTCATTCATGTCTCCTGAGGGGTGAAAAACTACACAAATGGCCTAGTCCTTTAAGAACAGCATTAATATTTTTATGGAAGCAGAGCCCTTGGACACCTCTCAACCCAACCTCCACCTCTCAATACTTATAATAAGATTGGAAATCTAATTTTATTTCTATCATAGCAATATAAGCTTTGTGAGGAACCCATAGTAGATGCCAAGTATCTGGAATATGGGAAAGCATACTATTTTTACTGAAGGCTATGATCACAACTGGGTTTACAAGGCACTGTAGTTACCTTCTCAGTGCTGGAATAAACAACACAACCAACAGCAGCTGATGGGAGGACACTTGTTCATTCTGGCTTACAGTCTCAAGGGAAGATGCTATGACGGCAGGGAGACGATAGCGTGGGCAGAGCTGTACACCACCTCTCTAAAAGAAGGTGAAAAGCAGTAGCAAGAGGATTAGTTCAACACTGGCAAGGAGGGGCAGGTGGCTATAACACTCCTAAGGGCACCCCCAATAGCACACCTCCTCCAGCAAGACCCCAAATTGCCACCACCTGGAAACTAAGCATTCAAAACACATGAGTTTAGGGAGGGTTATCTACTTCAAACCACTAACCATGGGTTAAAAAATAAAACTGAATTATTATCTTTGGTCATATACAAAAGCTTATTCAAAACGGAATACAGCTTTAAATAAAACACTAGAAACAGTAAACCATCTAGCAGAAAGTAAGGTAAAATGCTCCTTGAATTTCATCTTAACAACACATTTTTTGATGGAAAACAAAAATCACACAAGAAAAACAATAAGAAAGAAGTGGTTCCACATCCAACAAGCAGAAAAACGAAAATAATCTACCAAAGGAGGAGGTCAAGAAAAGGAAAATTCAGCCTATGAAATAGGAAAATTATTTGCAACCCATCTGTTCTTTAAGGCTTTGTTATTCAAAATAGGTCAGAAACACAAGCACCTCAATAGCATAAAGAGTAATTAAACCAATAGGAAAATAAGAAAGTCACTGAACACATATCATATTCCAAAACGATAAACTATCTTGGAAATAGAAATAAAAATCATATTGAGTTCTTATCGCACACCAATTAGGGTGGCTACTTATAAAGAAAAATAAAGAAAGATTTGGCTACATGAAAAGTACTGGAGTAATATTTGTATGAATATAAGTAATTATATTCATTATTGAAATAGCATGAAGTTTCCTCAAAATAATAAACATGCATGTGCCATATGGCTCACCCAAACCTACTCTGGAATATTTACTGAAAGGATTTGTGAAAGAGATCTCAAAGATATAGTTGTACTCTGAAGCTAATTGTACTATTGTTTAAAAAATTTACAAAAAGGAAACATAAGTAACTTAAGTATTTTACAGTTGAAATGACAAAGAAAATGTATATACGCAGTGGAATATTGTTAAGGCTGGATCTGTAAGCTTGAAATAAATCTTTTCTTCCCATAAATTTTGACTGTTTTGGATTTTTTTCCAGCAACCAGGGACCAACATATATGAACATTTTTTAAAAAAAAAGATATATCAGGGACTGGAGAGATGGCTTAGTGGTTAAGTGCTTGCCTGTGAAGCCTAAGGACCCCAGTTCAAGGCTCAATTCCCCAGGAACCATGTTAGCAAGATGCACAAGGGGGCGTATGTGTCTGGAGTTCATTTGCAGTGGCTGGAGGCCCTGGTGTGCCCATTCTCTCTCTCTCTGCCTCTTTTTTTCTCTGTCTGTCACTCTCAAATAAATGAATGAAAATTAAAAAAAAATATCATATCATGCTATGTGAAATAACCCTGTCTCTGAAAGGCAAATAGATCTCTTATATGTGAAATATAAAATCTAATATATATATATTAGATGTATTATATATATATATAATATAATATATATATTAGATATATTAGATAGATAGACTGACTAGAATTGAAATTACCAGGATTGATGGGAGGGTATCTATAAGGAAAATGTTGGTCCAAGTTTACAAATTTTCATATACAGAGGAGACATAGCTTTAGAAATTCATTATACACCATGGTCATTTTTGTTATACATAATGTGCTCCATACTTGAAAATGTCAGCTACTAAATCTGTTAATTAGCTTGAATTTACCACTCAACAGAAAATACATATATAAATTATCACCTTAGACCCTATAACTTTATACAATGGGATATTTAACAATGCATTTGAATAAAGTCAAATGTTCACCTTTAATTATTTTTATATTTTTTGTACATGAAATTATAGTAAAATGAAATTATGTTTTGTTATGCTTGGCTTAAGCATAAATTTCTACCTTTTCAGTGAAGTAACAGGAGGAGTCATTCTCCATTTCTCAGTGTTCAAATTATTTCTGCCCAACAGTCAATAAACAAGCTCAACAGAACTCTAGCATTGATAGTTTTGTTTTGTTTTGTTTTTTAATTTGTTTATTTTTATTTGAAAGCGACGGACACAGAGAGAGAAAGAGGCAGATAGACAGAGAGAGAATGGGCACGCCAGGGCCTCTGGCCACTGCAAACGAACTCCAGACGCGTGCGCCCCTTATGCATCTGGCTAACGTGGGTCCTGGAGAATCGAGCCTTGAACCGGGGTCCTTAGGCTTCACAGGCAAGTGCTTAACCACTAAGCCATCTCTCCAGCCCGCATCGATAGTTTTTATCTTCAGCCATTGTCCCCACTTCTACTTGCGCTTTGGGTCTGTAGTTCTGTGCGGAAACTCAGGTGGGAGGAGAAAACGTTCCTCACTTCTCATCCACCGATATAACACAATATTAAAAAACTAACTCAAAATTGAAACTTTAAACCTCAGTACAAGATGTATTCACTGAGTAGACAAAATTTCTATACTAGGTTTCCCTTATATTTATGGTCAGTTGTCTAAAAATCTCCTTTATTAATTTACTCTTACTGGTTTGTAAGATATCATGCTAGCAAACGATATTCAATATGTTCAGGTCATTTTGTACTTAGCACAAAGAATTATTTCTAGGGATTACTAATTCTATTTTATAGAAGAAGGAAGAGAACCATCCCTAGGGGAGAAATATTTTCTTATGTGTGCAGGGTTCTTTCCACTGATGATGAGAAACTAACACCAGCTCACTTTAAGTTTCCTTATCAAGAAATATATTAGGGCTCACTACTATGTCCAGACTTAAGAAACATCAATAACCATTCCATGGTTAGATAGAGAAAATGAAACTGGTTTATATTGTGTCCCACAGACCTGCCTCGTATGAGGCGAAGGGCTGACAGCTTAACGGTGATAAGTAGCACACGGACTGGAATAAAGCTCTCTAATCTGCTCTTTCCTGCCAGGACTGTCATATCAGAGGTGGTGGCTTATCTCTCATTAGTATTGATGGTCTGTGAAAAAAAAAAAGAAATATCAATAATATATCCAGAAGTAAGTACCAAATATATTAGTGAGCAAAACATGTATCACTCCTAAATTCTGAATATTTGAGTCTCCTCAGATTGTGTTTGTTGATACTTGATCCCCAGTTTGATAGTCTTAAGGAGTAGACTGTTGCTGAAGGTTTAGTCTTATTCTAAAGAGGCCCCAAGATTTACTGTGTGTCTCCTACCACGTGATGATACAGTGGAAGGCAGCCATCCATGAACCAGGCTATGGATCCTCAACAAATGAAAATTTGCTAGTTCCTGTATCTTGGACTTTCCAAATTTCAGTACTGTAAAGTAAGTTTCTTATTGATTTTCTTCTCACCATAAAACTGGCAAAGCAATATACTATATAAAGTTGTCTTTAAATTAATTATTCAAAGCACTTACATCTCCCTAAAGCTGATTAATATCAAATATATCCTTTAAGAAGATATTCACACTCCACATAACTACTGCTATCCCAGTTGTTCCTCAATGCTGTGATTTGAAACATCAATGAACAGGAATTCTCCATGCTTTCTGAGCCCATGACAAATTAACATATTTGTACAAAAACTCCTAAATGTGGCAATAAAAGGATAATTAGTGTATAGAATGCAATGTGAGTAGGCAGAACACATATGCAATTTTACACCAATATGCTTACCATTTTGCTAATTTCACATTCTTGATTAGTTTGATTATGTTCTGTTTCACTTATTCCTACATAAAATGACAAGGTCATAGCTTATGAGCCCTCTAAATTTTCTCCAGTACTGTTCATGGCTTAAAATTTACAGTTCCTATGACATTGAGACCTTCTCTGCACCTCAAAGAGCTTATGGGCTTGCAGAATGCATCAGATATGCAAATGACTGCAATAAAAGTAAGGGAAGCCATGCGCAGCTTGATGAAAAAAGAGATTCCATAGAAGGAGAAAAGAAATAGAAATACTTCAAGTACTTCTCTTAGTCTTTGAGTAAGAAATTCATAATTTCTTTCATTAGATCTTAAATCAGAAATAAATCCCAACACAATAAAAGTAGATAACAGAAACAATAGAAAATGTTAAACATCCTGGAGATTGCACAAAATGCTATAGAGCAATGAATGGGTGGTTCAAGAAATCCAGAAGGAAATTTTAAAAGTTCCTAGAGCTGGATGAGCATGAAAACACAACAAAACAAAGCTTACAGGACACAATGAAGGCAGTGACAGTAATAGTAATAAAGACCTACATTTCAAAAATAGATATCTCAAATAAATAACTTCATCATTCTTTGGAAGACTTGGGGAAAACTAGAACAAAACTAAATCCAAAAGAACAAGATAGAAATAAATAATCAAACTCAGGGCAGAAGTCAATGAATTAAAAATGATGGAAGCAATTTGAAAAATTGGTAAAATAGCCAGGTGTGGTGGCACACACCTTTAATCCCAGCATTCGGGAGGCAGAAATAGGAGGATTGCCGTGAGTTTGAGGCCAACTTGAGAATACAGAGTGAATTCCAGGTCATCCTGGGCTAGAGTGAGACCATACCTTAAAAAATAAACAAATAAAAATAAAAAATAAAAATATATAAAGAAATAAAGAAAGTGGTAAAATAAAGAGCTCATTCTTCAAGAAAAGTAAAGCTTGATAAACACCTGACACAATGGTTAAAAGAGAGAGAGAGAGAGAGAGAGAGAGAGAGAGAGAGAAAGAGAAGACTCCAATCAATAAGACTAGAAATGAACAATGAGATGTTACAGCCAACACCAATAAAATTGTGTGAATCATAGCAACATATCTGAAAAAGCTATATTCCTTAAAATTGGAAAATATGGAAAAAAATGGAGGAGTTTATTGACTCATTACCTACAAGCACTAAAACCAAAGAGCTAAATTATAAGAATACAGCTTTAATGTTGAATGAGGTTGAATAAGCAATTAAGAGCATTTTAACCAAAAATAACCACGCCAAGATAGATTCATAGTCGGATTCTACCAAACCTTTATAGAAGAAATCATACTATTGTTGGGAATAAAGGACACCAAAAACATGGACAAGCATTGGATCCTGCAGGCTACAAAATCAGTCAGCTAAGCAAGATGTACAACCAGGTACCATAGTGACAAGAGACTACAAAGATATTCAACTGCATCCTGATTGGCTATGAGGCCCACTCATGGGAGGGAATTGATACCTGGTACTGAGAAGCAGGTCAGAAGTATATGGTTTGAATGGTCATAGACACTAGGAGGATGCTTTCACTGCTTGGCTAAAAGAAAAGCTTATGCTCATCAGAAAGTCGTCTCAATGTCTATGTTCATCCCCTTTGATCCATAGTGTTCTCATTCTTGCCTAGAAAATCTGCTTTGTACAGATGGCAGAAATTACCATGCAGACCCAAAGATCTGACAGGATGAACAGAAAAGAGAGCCTAATGCTTGGCATAAAGAGTCATCTCCATCATGCGTCCCAGTGCCCAGGGGATAGTGGTCGACCTCAGACTCAGAACTCATCTATGCAGAAAATCCGAGGCTCAACACTAAAGAAAACAACACACCCTCTATGACTCAGGGACACTGCAGAAGTGGGAGGAGAAATAATTTCAGAGCCACAAGGTGAGAAGGCGCACTCTGAGACATTGTCTCCCCAACGGAGACCAACTGGTGCTGTCATGAAGCCACTGTGACCGATTACTGATAACTCCACTACGGAGCTCCTTTAAGATGAATGGTTGTGGGAGACAAGCGACACAAGAGGAAACACAGTAGCAACATGATAAAGTTTCAGTGTTCTCATTAAGAAAATTAAAAATACACTTAAAATCTTTATTAAGAAGCTACTAAATTCTTATATATAGAATATTTTTAAAAGATTTGTTTTGATTTTTATTTACTTATTAGAGACAGAGAGAGGGAGTGAGAGACAGAGAGAGAGTGAGAATGGGCGTGCCAGGGCCTCTAGCCACTGCAAACTCTAGAAGCATGTGCCACCATGTGCAACTGGCTTACGTGGGACCTACAGAATTGAACCTGGATCCTTAGGCTTAGCAGGCATGCTCCTTACCTGCCAAGCCATCTCTCCAGCACTAGAGAATTATTATTTTTTTAAAAAACATTTTTTTACTACCTCAACAACAATTTGTTCTTTTTGTTTGTTTGTTTATTTTTATTTATTTGAAAGTGACAGAGAGAGAGAGGGAGAGAGAGAGAATGGGTGCGCCAGGGCCTCCAGCCACTGCAAACAAACTTCAGACGCATGCGCCCCCTTGTGCATCTGGCTAACGTGGGTACAGGGGAATCGAGCCTCGAACTGGGGTCCTTAGGCTTCACAGGCAAGTGCTTAACCACTAAGCCATCTCTCGAGGCCTAGAGAATTATTTTTAATATATGAAAAGGCATTCCATCTTCTCTTATACAAAACTGCATATAATTAAGAAGTCCACAAGTGCTTGTCCAGCATTTTCATGCTTCATCATATCATTCATTCCTGACTACACCTTTAAATCCGACTCAATTCCAATAAAAATAAAAGCAAGATAGATTGACACTAACCAGTAACTGTGTGAGGTTGTTTGATATTCATGAAAGATCAGACCAGTGGATCAGTGAGACAAAAATGAAAGCTCAGAAATAGGCTCATGAATACACAAACAATTTTATTATGTTTTTTCGACAAAGGAACAAAGGAAATTCAGGGAAGAAATAATTTAGTCAAATATTCTTGAACAACTGGGCATCCCAATATAAGAATGCTAATAGTAGTCGGGGGTGGTAGTGCATGCCTTTAATCACAGCACTTGGGAGGCCAGTCTGAGACTACATAGTGAATTCCAGGTTAGCCTGGACTAGAGTGAGACCCTACCTTGAACAAATGAAACAAACAAACAAACAAAAAGAATGCTAAAAATAGATGCATTCTTCTTTTTATAATCATTGCATTAGATTATAGAGCTAACTGAAAAATGCAAATCCATAAATGTGCATGTGAGGACATAGCAAATGTCTTATATAAACTTGGTATATTATTTTAAATTTTTTTTGTTCATTTTTATTTAGTTATTTGAGAGTGACAGACACAGAGAGAAAAGGGGACAGAGAGAGAGAGAGAGAGAGAGAGAGACAGAGAGTGGGCATGCCAGGGCCTCCAGCCACTGCGAACGAACTCCAGACGCATGCACCCCCTTGTGCGTCTGGCTAACGTGGGTCCTGGGGAATTAAGCCTCAAACCAGAGTCCTTAGGCTTCACAGGCAAGCGCTTAACTACTCAGCCATCTCTCCAGCCCCCTTGGTATATTTTTAAGTAGGGTTTTGCTCTAGCCCACGCTGACCTGGAATTCAATATGTATGCTCAGACTGGACTAGAGCTCACAGTGATCCTTCTTCCTTTGCCTCCCAAGTGCTGGAATTCAAGACATGTGCCACCGCACCTAGCTTGTGACCTTAGTTTTCATGATAAATTTTGATGATATATCAAAAAAGTAAAGAAAAAGCACAACTTTATTAAGATTTAAGATATTTAAATGACCCTTCAGAAAAAAGGAAAAGAAAGAAAGAGACTGGAAATAAATTATACAAACGTTATTGTTATTATGCAAAATTCTTTTGAGGATTACTGTAAAAATACACAAAGATCTTAATGCCTAACAACAATGAAAAATGCATAAAATTGAAATTATATGATCAGTTGTCTCACCAAGGAAGATGTAAAAATTGCAAATGCATGCATGAAAAATTCTATTAAAGACATATTATAAGTGAATTGCAAAGTAATACAACATGGTGCCAATGTACCCATTAAAATGTCTAAAAATAGGGCTGGAGAGATTACTCAGCAGTTAAAGGAGCTTCTTTGCAAAGCCTGATGGCCGAGATTTAATGCCCCAGTACCCATGTAAAGCCCACAAAGTGGTACATGATTCTGGAGTTTATTTGCAGTAAGTGTGGTACACTCATACTCTTACTCCACTTTCTCTCTCCAATAAATATTTTACAAGTAAACAGCTAAAAGAAATAGAACAACAATAAAACAAATAACTCACAAGGAGTTCATTTGCAGTAAGTGTGGTACACCATATTCACTCTTACTCCACTTTATCTTTCTAATAAATGTCTTATAAATAAATTATTGTTTAAAAAATAGAACAGCAACAACAAAACAAATAACTCACAAGAATATATATGTTGCTGACAGAACAATTTGTACTTGTTCGTTCTCAGTAAGAATGTACCAGGGTCCAGTCACTTGGGAAGATAGTTGATTATAAGGTGATTCCTTATAAAGCTTAACCTAGTCACAGGGTTTGATTCAGCAGTCACATCTTAAGTATTTATCCAGCTGTATTCAATCTTATGTTTACACAAAAGTTGAACACACATACCTATGACCTAGCAGTCATTTTAATAATTACCCATATCTTGAATTAAGCGAGGTATCCACTAATTGATGAGTAACTATAATATACTCAATATATTATAATATCCTGCAAGAGCAACAATTAGATGTGTTGGTCTTTTGAATGAGATGAACCACATGAGTTCATATGTTTTGAATATTTGGTCCCCAGCAAATACCAGTTTGGGGAAATTGTGGAACCTTTGGGATTAAACCTTAGTGGAGGAAGTGTGTCACTGGGGTCAGGCTTGGGGATAATGAAGCCCATCTCCAAGATCAGCACTCAGACTATTTTCTCTCACTGAGGTGCAGATGTGAGCCAAGCTTCATGCTCCTGCCCATCTCGCTTTCTCTGGCAGGGTGAAACTTCCACTATGGACTGTAAGCTGAGATAAGCTCTGTCCTCCCGTTAGCTGCTTCCAGCCTGCTGTTTTGTCTTAGCAAGAAGTTAACTGCAACATGCAGAAAGACCAGAAAAGATATATGGGAAATGTAAATGCATACGGCATTTAAGGGAAAGAAACCACTTGAAAGAGAATTCATTCTGCATGATTTCAAATGTATGACATGACGAATTAGGCAAAAAGTAAAAACTGTATAAAATTTGTGGTTTCTGTTGGCCTTTGTAGTAGTGTTAGGAGAAATGAATAGATGCATATAGACTTTTATGACCAACAAAACTATTCTGTGTGGTATTGTAATGTTGGTTATGACATTATATATTTGAAAAAACAATAGAAATGTAAAAAGGAACAAATGTTTTCTCAACTTAAACCATAGGCTTAGTTAATACTGTTAGTATTGATTCATTAATCTGTAACAAAAGCGCAACATTTAATGCAAGATGTTGAAACAAAGGACATTTTCAGGTGTATGGGGGACAGGAATAGGAAACCTACACCAGGTGATTGACTATTTTGTGCCTTGAATCTATTCTAAGAATATATCTGAGCCAGGTGTGGTGGCACACACCTTCAATCCAAGAACTTGGGAGGCAGAGGTAGGAGGATCACAGTGAGTTCTAGGCCACCCTGAGTCTACACAGTGAATTCCAGGTCAGCCTGGGCTAGAGTGAGACCCTAACTCAAAAACAACAACAAAAAAAAAGAATATATTCAAAACTAGTAAATAAGCTTTTATAAAGGCGTATATGTAATATTTCTGTTGAAGAAATACTGTATTATAGAGGAAGTCTTTTAAATTGAAAAAAGAGGAAGTATACTGATAATGTGCTTTTGGAGGAGATCTAACGAAAGTGAAAGTAGGGTGTGCAGCCCATCGGAATCATGAGCATATTACTATGCAAAATGTAAAATTCAAATAGCTTTTTTTCTTCTTTAATAAAAAGTATCTTAAGTTCAGGTACGTGTACTTCTAGTCTAGGATGAGAGCTTAAGGGCAACGGGAAAGAGCAAGAGGTGGCACGGGCTACCATCATCTGTCATCTAAGGGTGACATTAATTCTCTACCTGTTTTGTATCATCTGAGAGAAAACGTCGTAATTTATCTACAGTAGATTACAAATTCTGTACAATTTATGGTTGTGTAGAATTGCTAACATTAAAATAAAAGACAAAGAAAGTTGTGACATTCAAAGTGACAACTCCAATGAGGTTCTGGTAAGCGTAACAAGGGACGCACTACTTTGAGTGTTAGGAAATACCAAGCACATAATTACTCTGAAGTTTCTCACTAAGCTAAGGAAGTGTATGCTGCCTCAAGAGTGCGTGTGTGCTCATGAGTATATATGTGTGCATGCACGAGATGAAACCATGAATAATATATCACCATTGTTTTCTTGAAAAATAAACTTGAACATCACAGTCTTTGGTAGCATGGATAATCTACCACTCAGTAACAGAAAGGGAAGACTGGCCAGGAAATGAGGAGTTTATAGTTACCAGAGATCACACTTCTGCAACTGAATAGGATGGATTAGCAGGTAGGCAGACACTGCCAACATTAACTCTTCACATAACTATACATCTAATCTTGGGGGGTTTCTTCTGTTGGAACAAGGACACTTTATATAAATTATCACAATTTTGTTCTTTGTATTTTTTTGCATAATCATATTATTTTGAGCTGCACATCCCATAAAATTTCATTCAGTTATCTCTGGATATATCTTGTGCTTTCTAGATAGATATGCTATCTTCTATTTTTCATCATCTTTATTGAATTTCAAAAACAGTTTCAACCATGCCCTTATTGAAATGAAACAAGGAACAAAACCAGAGCAAAGTTATTCATTATCCTTTGAACAACTGTTCTCTTTTTAGGTTTAATTTTGCACAAAACACTCCACATTTTACCCGGATTTTCTCTGGTTCATAAATGAAGATGTGGAAACAAAGGAAATTTTCAAGCTACATTTTCCAGAATAATCGATGGAACTTTAAAAAAACTAGAAGTCATATAATTTTATTATAAAATTTACTTAATAGAGTAGTTGATCAATTGGATTCCATTTTTATCATGAATCTACATAGTGGGTTTATTTAAATATATAATGATTGGCTGGAGATATGTAGCTCATTGGTAGAGTCCATGATTTGAATGCCAAAGCTTTGAGTTCAGTTCTTAGCACCACAAAATATATACTGAAAATCTACCTCTATATCATCTATGTACCAGTCATCTAATATGTTCATGAATATATGTGTATATACATATATATGTATGTATAAAATAACTGTACTTAATATGTATGTACACACATAATATATATTTGCACAAACATGCTGGTAACAACTTTTTAAACACTTGAAAGAAAAAAAGAGACTGCTGCCCAAATTTATAATCTGCATGCTGTTACAGGTATAAATAATAATATAAAGCATATTCACAGGTATAATGTATTGAACTTTTGAATAAAAATGGAGTGTAGTAAAATCATAAAACACATAATAGTCCTGGTAATTTCAGTATTCAAATTATGTCAATCATGCAGAACTGCTAAAATTGTTAACCATTCTATTTTGCCAAATAGATGATTTTGGTCTTCATTATGGCTGTCTTCTGAGGACTCTGCAGTCATAATCACTTTGTCAGCTTTCAGGAGGAAATGAACTCATCCATTAAATTTCTATTTCATGAGCTTGTTTTTCCAATTTCTAAAAATATTAAACATTAAGTCCATGTTTTCATAAAAGTCAGAAATTATCTCAAAGCAGCTTCATATTTTATCCCACATTTTTCCAACTTGCTGTGAGTTTCTTTGAAATTAAACAATGCTCCTACTTATCAGCAATTCAGTCAAGGCAAAGAGAGTAACTGGGATTCAGATAGTTGACATGAATTAGCAGTACCTTTTGTAACACTACCCAGTTCAACAGCAAGGATCATTTAAGAATCTTGTCTTAAGAAATTCTCAAGCCGGGCGTGGTGGCGCACGCCTTTAATCCCAGCACTCGGGAGGCAGAGGTAGGAGGATCACTGAGAGTTCGAGGCCACCCTGAGACTACAGAGTGAATTCCAGGTCAGCCTGAGCTAGAGTGACACCCTACCTCGAAAAACCAAAAAAAAAAAAAAAAAAAAAAAAAAAAAGAAAGAAATTCTCATATCATTTTATGCACATATGTCAGCATCATTTTAGTTGTAAGAGGATAAACGAAATCTTATTCCCATGGACAATGGAAGCATGTCTAAAAGACAGAGCTGATGTTGGTTTCTTTCTTTTTTGACACAGGTGGGATGATAACAAATGTGTTGACATGGGAAGGATGACTGAGGGATGTTCCAGTCATCCTCCTGTTGCTGGGACATAACACCCGACCAAAAGCAACTGGCAGGAGTAAGAGGTTTGTTCTGCTTACAGTTTTGAGAGGGAGTCTCTTGGCAGGACAAGGATGGCATAACAGGTATCCAAGATGTCATATGCTATCACTGCAGCAGAGTGGACTAACTGTGAATACCAAGTGCAATAGACTAAGCACCCAAGGCCTGCCCCCAAGGACACACCTCCTCCTCCAAGGCTCTACCTCCCCAAAGTTCCACTAGCTGGGGACCTAGTAGGAGGATTAATCATAAACACTAGGGGTTTCAGGGACATTTTCTTTCAGACCATCATGGCTGGAAATGATCATTCTAAGCTTACTACCATGCGTCAGACATCATTGTAAAGAGGTATTTCATTTAATACATACTATTATCCTTTAAACATGCATTACCTGATCTTGTCCTTGTACCCCCATCCTGAAGCATCAATAGGTTTTTTTTTTTTTAATTAGTTATATGTAAACCATACATGTTGGTACCATCCTTTTCCTCAACCCTGCCCCCTCCCAAAGGGACCCTCCTTATTGGGAATGCCAGTCATTTCCATGGGGATTGTGGGTTTTGCTTTATGAGTGCAGCAGTCAGTTATGGGGGAGAGACAATGTCTCTGTGCATAACTTGTGGCTCTAACAATCTTTCTGAACCCTCTTCTGTGAAATTTCCTGAGCCATGTTGTGCTCGTTTTAGGTCTACTTCAGTGATGGGCTCTTAAGAGCCTCTGGATCTCTGGTTTGGTAGGTGTTGAGTGCCCTCAGGGTCTATCTCCTTGACCCTTGTGCTCATATCAGGTTCACTGAGAAAGGAGCACTCTTGCTCAATTCCTCCGTGGTTTCAGCTGGGGCCCTGGTGAAGTGCTATGGGTCATTTCTCTTTCCTCAGATCCTACTTCTGTCTGAAAAAGAGAAACAGTTTCTCCAACTGAGAGTGAAGTCAGCACAGGTTAACTGGGATAACTGCTATTAGTTTAGAGAGAGTTTGATGAGTGTAGACACCCAAGAGGGGATTTTTACCCTACTTTAAAAGAGCCTGACATAGGTATCTGGTCAGACATTGTAAATCTTGATCTCCAAGTTATTACAAATATTTTCACTTTTCAAAGTATTAAACATGTTTTACCCTTATAGTGCTTATTAAGTAAGTCCAGCAAGGTACACACCATTGGGAAACACTTTGTAGCTATTCCAACATAGGACTAGCATTATGACATTTTCAGTATTGATGCCTATTTTATGTCAAGGAAAGTTCAGGTGCCTTTTATCTTCATTAAATGCATTCTCACATTAAAATGTATATTTCTCCAGGAATGGTAGTGCAAACCTTTAGCACCAGCACTTGGGAGGCAGAGGTAAGAGGATCGTTGAGAGTTCAAGGCCACCCTTAGTCTACATAGTGAATTCCAGTTTAGCCTGAGCTAGAGTATGACCATTCCTCAAAAAAAGAAAACTAAAAAAATGAATATTTTATTTTTTATTCAGACATATGTTTTAAGCAAAGGAAACTGGCATCCTTTCCACACCCCAGTGGAGCCACACTGGTGTCAGTGGTGTTGACCTCTGGGAAGACCCACAGCTGGTCAAGTTGCAGAGACGTGAGAGTTGTGTGTCCTGCACTGGAGAAGGCAGATCCACTACACCCACCAGGGCTCAGCAAATATTGCAGAGGACGTGGGCAGAAATAATATTAACATTACTCTCATGGTTGGCCAGAGAAGCTTTGTTTTGTAGTTGGCTATGGAGACACAAAACTCACCAAAGTGCTGACAACCGGTTGCTGTTGAGGGCTCAGTGTAAAGGAGAAACTCTACCTCAGCAAGGCTCAGGAAACATTTCAGACAAGCAGGTACAAAGAATCCAGGAGGCAGAAGATGGAGAGGAGTGCTTCGGGACACAATCCTCTGGACGTGAGGAGACTGTTTCCTTTATCATTCATGACCTCATAGTGGCTGTTGTCCCCTCTGCAAGAACTGCATCAACATCTTGACATGAACGGTGGTGCCGGGCTACCAGAAACAGACCCCAAAATAGAAGCAGCACTAGCTGGAAAGAGGAGAGGGCTTAATGGAATGGGGGTGGGGAAGGGGTGTGGGACAACTGACCAAATTGCAGTATACTCATGTATTAAAATTTTCAATTTTAATAAAGACTAGAAGTAAAGGTTTAGAGAGATCATTGAATTAACTGAAGTTCTTAGAATTAGTGAGGGGGCCAAATCAGAACAGGTTCTCCATCTGCCTAATTGCAACCAATAAAACACACTGAAATCTTTGGATACAAATTTTCAATTTTTTAAGAATATTATAGTCTCTATTTTCTACTATGTAGTCTTTCTTAAAAAATACTCAGATGGTAAGCTTCTACAGCTTTCAGGAAGAGATTACATTTTCATTAAATTTAATTTTCTATTTAAATGTAGAAATCTTCCTCACTGGCTAATCTTTGGTCACTATGTGTAATTGCCCATCTAGTACTTCATTAGGGTGTCAGTGGACCACAGTTCTTTAGCCACAGTTTAAAATTTCATTAGATGTTTTCATGAAGCACTTTTATATTTAAAGTATTAGCACCTGGACTTAGGGTCCTTCTTGCTGTTTTGCTGATTTGACCAAACCGTTTGTTGTCAGCCACACAGTAATTCAGCATCACACCCTTTCGTAGCAGGCAACTTTTGTTTACATTGTATAAATGCAGTGTATAGTGTTAATTTTGCCTCCCGGGTTATCTAGTTAGGCTTTTATTTGTTCAAAACTTTGCACTGTATGAATGAATACTGATAACAGTCAAATCAAGAGCTACCTCAGGCTCTGTTTATCTCACATAGCCATATCCTTGAGTATGGTAATCTCCTATTATGACCTCTGTCCCCAGTGCTCAACTGCTTAATAACTGGACTACTGAGTGCAGTTTATATTTTCAGATGTTTCCAAGTTAAAAACAATAACAACAACAAACAGCAACTAATATAGGTTTTGCAGGCTTTGCTACTCTTTCTTACTGGTATCATGTTATATCTTTGCTTTTCTAACCCAATTACTTAAACTCATTGTTTATTATGTTTCCACAAATAATAATAACTTCCATTCAGTAGTTAAATTTCTATTTTTTCTGATGTATTATATTTTAGGGATTGTTATTTTCTTTTTTTAAAAACATTTTCATTTATTTATTTATTTAACAGAGAAAGAGGGAGGGGGAGAGAGCTATAGAGAGAGACAGACAGACACACACACAGAGAGAGAGAGAGAGAGAGAGAGAGAGAGAGATTGGGAGTACCAGGGTCTCTAGCCTGAAACTGCTAAGCTATCTCTCCAGCCTGGGATTGTTATTTTCTTAATGATTCTCATTTGTAACCTACTGCATTACCTATTTACTTTTATACTTATTGTAGAAAATATGACTCTTCTTCTTAAGTGATAACTTTACACTGGCAGGGATATTGTTTTTCATATAAACATTAAAATTTTTTTTGTTATTTTTATTTATTCATTTGAGAATGGCAGACAGAAAGAGAAAGAGGCAGATAGAGAGAGGGAGAGAGAATGGGTGCGCCAGAGCCTCCAGCCACTGCACACGAATTCCAGACGCATGCACCCCCTTGTGCATCTGGCTAACGTGGGTCCTGGGGAGTTGAGCCTTGAACAGGGGTCCTTAGGCTTCACAGGCAAGCGCTTAACTGCTAAGCCATCTCTCCAGCCCTCATATAAACATTTTAATACAAAATATTTAGATTAGTGAAATATTGCAAATTGGAGCCGAGAAATATGTTATAAGTTAATAAATAGCCCAGTCCTCCATCTAGTTCCTTTTACTTATAAAATTTTAGTGCATCTGATTATATAAAAGCTGTTTAGACTATTTTTATCTACTCAATACCTAATAATGTATATACATGCAAAATAAATGTCCATGTCTGTGATTGTGATTTTTTTTTTTTACTTGACATCACCAAATAATTTATTTGGAATCAGAATTTAAAGAACATTTAACAGTTATGAAATGTTATGTTTATTCAGATTTATCAGCTTACCAAATAATAAGAATAAAGCTGGACTAGTTGAAATAAGAATAGTATTCAGAAAAGCAACAGGGAGATATGATTAGAGAGAAAATACTGGAAAAATAGAGATTTTTGTCAGGTGGCAAGAATGGAACCAGACTCTAAAAAACTAAGATCAAACCAAAACATCTAAGCTATTGTTCTGGGAATATGAATAATAAAATACATGGTTAAAAAAAATAAACCTTTGCTTTTACAATGCTTAACCCAGAACCCATGAGGAATATCAGCAACCCCACTGAGGTGGGTCCTCAGCAGATGGGGAGCATGGAGTACCGAAATGATGGTACCAGCACGTGATGTAGCCTTACAAAGTATATTCCTAATTAAAAAAAGAAGAAGAAAGAAAGAAAGAAAAAGAGAATGGATGGTCTTCTAAGACCTTCTTTTGTATATGAGACACACAGGAAAATGCAGTCAGTAAATACACACAGCTTGTTTGCTAAGGAGGGGAGTGGACCTAGAACCTTGGACAAACTCATCAAGCACGTACCACTGAGGTGTATCTCCGGACGTTATTCAATTTTTGTTGTGAGGCAGTGCCATACTAAGTTACCCAGGCTGATGTTGAATTCACTTGTAGGTAGGCCTTGAACTTACAATTCTACCTCAGCCTCCTGGTAATTGGGGCTCCAGGCCTGTATCAACAGTCCTGGAGCAATCAATCACCGTTAGTCACTACTTCATTCTATGTTGTAAAACAAGTGCTTTAAGTATATAACTCAACAGACATAGAGCAATGAAAAAGAATGCTGTTTGTGTGTGAGTGTTCACAGCATGCTAATGTATCACAGAGGCAAAATTTAAATTTCTTTTGTGACAAAATAAATTTATAAGTATTGTCTTTTCTATTATCAGATATATTTCTGTGCTTTATGAAATGACCTGAATACGTCAATAACTATTGAATTACATTTGTGCTTTCTTTATAGCCAACAAAGTATTACCAAGGGTGCCTCATATTTGAGAGTATTTAATATGCATTTCCTTAAGTGAATTTTTGAGCTTACCTTATTAATGTATATGTTCATGTCCATGCTTCTCTCTTCATTCTCTATCTATCTGTCTATCATCTGTCTTATCATTTATCATCTAGCTGCATCTGTTAATCTTTATTTATCATATGTCTCTGTCCCTATGTAGATATAGATAGATTAGTTATAGATTAGATAAAGATATAGATTAGATATAGATACTTCTATCTCTCTCCTCCACCTTGAACAAAGTATTGAGTAATTTTAAGATAGTATTTTATGCTCTTGGATATTATAACTAAATTAATTCATCACTAGTTTAAAGACATCTAGCCAAATTGATCATTATTTCTCATTGTGGTTTTGGAATAATTGTAAGAGTATAACTACCATCTAGAAGCTTGAATTGACTCCATTTTTATTGCACACAGTGGAAAACTTGGAGGAGCCAGTCAACAATAAAGATGAAAGTCTTCCATTGATGTCGTCCCCTAGATAGCAGTGTAAGAGGAATTGACCACAGCTTCCTATTCACTGTCTTAGACCTGGAAATATTTTTCTGCTTCTTTGGTAAAAAATATTTTATTTATTTGAGACAGAGAGAGAGCGAGAAAGTGAGAGAGAGAGAGAGAGAGAGAGAGAGAGAGAGAGAGAGAGGATGGGCACTCCATGGCCTCCAGCCACTACAAATAAATTCCAGGTACATGTACCACCTAGTGCATCTGGCTTATATCGGTTGTGGAAATTGAACCTAGGTCTTTAGGTTTTGTAGGCAAGTGCTTTAACTTGCTAAGCTATCTGTCCAGCCCTTTTTTTGTCTTCTATCCATTGAAATTCACAGAAGTTTGGGAACAATTACTCAGAGGTTGCACACTGACTGTTAATAGTAGTTATCTTTGGCTTGTAAAATTTCATTTGATCATTTTTCTTTTTGCTCATTTGTATTTCTAATTTTAAGCTAAAATACATATAAAGACTTATTAAAACAAAACTTTTTGTTAAGACTTCAGGATGTGAATTTCACAACTGCCTTACAATAATAGTTCTATACTCGGAAGTCAGAACTAAACTTGAACTTGCTTTTCCTATTAAATTTAATATTTAAATTTCATTGCCTTTTGAATATACTTGAACTTCACTTGAATCACATTTTAATACACCACTGAGCTCCTTTAAGTGCCCCAGATACTCTGCTCAGCCTTGAGCAAGGATGAGGAGATGCGATCTTAACACTGGAGGAAGCCACAGATATATCACAAATTGTAATATATGGCAGGAGGAGCTGAGGCAAAATGATCCCTACTCCAAGGTGTACTAATTAAAGCACAGAAGAGCTTGTTTTGTACTTTTTGAAGATGGAGAAATTTAAAAATTTAACAATGTGGCCATATTGGCCCTAGTCTTGAGGGGTGAATATAATTTTAGAGCACAAAAGGGGGAGCAACCTAGACAGGTTGTGAGGGTGTGTAATCAGCAGGAAATACTCTGGTAATGGCAGAATTTACTTTCTTTCAAAAATGTGACTTTTTCAAAAGAAATACAGTGACTTATCGTAATTGTTCTAAGTCAAATGTGGTAAAATTTCCATGTCATCAAATCTACTCTTACAACAAAGTCTTTAATGTCAATGTGTTTGTCCAACACTAAAGGACATCCAAGCAATTTATGCATATACACACATTTTGAGTGCATCGGTTTTACAAAATCAGAGAAAATGACAGTTCTGTGCATTGTATTCTATTTTTTAAGTATTTTATTTATTTAGTTATTAATTTATTTTTCTTTTCAGAGGTAGGGTCTCATTCTAGCTCAGGCTGACCTGGAATTCACTCCGTAGTTTCAGGGTGGCCTTGAACTCATGGCAATCCTCCTCCCTCTGCCTCCTGAATGCTGGGATTAAAGGTGTGTGCAATCATGCGCCGCTTTATTTATTTATTTGACAGAGAAAAAGAGAGAGAGAAAGAGAGAGAGAGAGAAAGAGAGAGAGAGAGAGATAATGGGTGCTCCAGGGCCTCCAGCCGCTGCAAACAAACTCCAGATGCATGTGTGCCCTTGTGCATCTGGCTAACGTGGATCCTAGGGAATCAAACCTGGGTCCTTTGGCTTTGCAGGCAAATTCCTTGACCACTAAGCCATCCCTCCAGCTCTGTTCTGTTCTGTTTTGTTCTGTTCTGTTCTGTTCTGCTCTACTCTACTGTACTCTACTCTATTCTATTCAGCTTTGTAGTTCAAATTATAAGAGGCGGCATCCCCAATTACTGGCTTAGCAGTTCTACCACTGGTGCATGGAAAGGGCTTCTGCAGCTCCGAGAGAGAAAAGAAGTTCAGAGACATGCTCTTATTTTTAAGATTATTCAATATGCAAGGAAAAGTTTAAATGTAATCTCGCTGGCATAATAATTTGAAAACATGCAGGGAAGGAAAGTGTTATGAAATGACAGATCTTCCCTGGTCTCATATTCAGATAACATTAGAACATGCCTGTAAATAAATGAATAAGGAATCAAGTTTGACATTTGCATGATGAAAAATGAGTCACATTTTCAATAATGCCAGTGATCCCTTACATATCATTCAGATATGTTAGCTGACCTAAATTTCCATCTGGCTAATGACTTTTTCACAGAGCATATGACAATCTGTCACAGTCACAACACCAGTAATATATCAACAAATTCCACCTTCAGTGAGTTTCATATATTTAAATCTAAAACAATGGAAAAATTCCCTGCATAGAACAG
Source organism: Dipus sagitta (assembly GCA_036346955.1). NCBI lineage: Eukaryota > Metazoa > Chordata > Mammalia > Rodentia > Dipodidae > Dipus > Dipus sagitta. The sequence continues at coordinate 6,599,126 of CM070787.1, forward strand.
AAATTGACACAGTCTCTTATAGATACAAATGAGACTAATAATGTAAAACATTCGTATATTGGTCCATAATGCAAACAACAGGGCAGTATACTTCAATTAAACAAAGAATACTTAACTGCATTCTACAGTAAACATTCTCATCCATCTTTTATGAAGATAAAATAGCCTTCAGAGATTTGCAGGAAAGTATTTTGATATAAAAAAGTACCTGCAAGGTAAAGGGTAGTTTTCAAAGGTAATATATGGTTTATATTTCCCCTCTTAATAGGTTTGATTCCATATTAAGTATCACTGAAATACTTCTTCCATACCTTCCTTTATTTATTAACAGGACATGATTATAGTGCACAAGTAAAGAGGAGAATAAAAATCACTTGAAATATATGTTTCATTTTTTACTTCAAAATGCTATGCATTGCATAAAGTTGTATACTTAAAAGATTCTCAATAAATACTTACGTGTGCCAGGTGTGGTGGCACATACCTTTAATTCAAGCACTTTGGAAGCAGAGGTAGGAGGATAGGCATGAGTTTGAGGCCACCCTGAGACTACATAGTGAATTCCAGGTCAGCCTGGGCTAGAGTGAGACCCTATCTTGAAAAAACAAAAAAACAAAATAAATAAATAAATAAATAAATAAATAAATACTTATGTGTTATATCATTGAAAGACGTGACCATTTTATAAGTTTTATGTTTTGCATAAAATATTTGTGTAAGTGGCAAATACCTACTGCTATATATTTGAAAACAATGAAAAGAAATAACATAATTTCGCTACTTAAAAGGAGACAAATATATCCAAAGGACATGAAATAAGTGTATCACAGAGAAATTTGATATATGGCGTCAATGATATACCCACAGATTAATGA